>JANTPZ010083418.1:0-74864 GCA_025593235.1 Vachellia pachyceras | reverse complement strand
GACCATGTTCAGCAATTACAAGTGAACCGCCTCATATCTTGTCGGAATTTTCAATCAAAATATGATAAATACGTGATCCATAAGAACAACAAGAACAATATTCCTGCTGCTGCTGTTGTGAATTTTACTCTAGTACTATGAATAATAATCGTCGTGGTTATTAGTTTTGTTATTACTATAGCTATAAACCTGTTTAATATTTGTTATGGTGATAATTTTTTATATGGAGGTTAGTTGCACATGGTCTAAAATTTTGGGAAGTTGGTGTAATCTAACCATTTTTTTTTAAAGTTATCCACGGAAACAAATATGTTTTCAATAACTAACCGTTGGTTGGATCAAGTGGTAAGCAGCTTGTTCCAGTTAAAGTAAGGTTTCGAGTTCGAGCCTTGTGAATGCAACAACCACCGTTGGGAGATTTTCCCACCTTTCTGTGGTGAGCGACATGAGTCAAGTCCGGATTAGTCGGGGCGAAACTCTGGAGACTGGACGGGTAACAAAAAAAAATATGTTTTCAATAAAGTGTTCGATGTGCATCACCAAGATCTAAAGAAAGAATCAGAATTGTTAAGATAAATGTATACATACTTTCTAAGGAAAGATTATAAATGAGAATGACTATATACAATCTTCCAGAGTCAGAATCGTTGACGGAGCTAGAATAGTAGCTGAATATAATGTGTATAATGTTAGACAAGCAAAATTCGAAGCACAAACGTCTTGTTATGAGAATAATCATGAAGATATGCTTTGGCTCCAATTTGGTAGCCATTTTCAGACAATGAGCAAACCTATGCTGTCCCCGGTGAAAAAGGGTCCACCGGAGCCTTCTTCTATTACTCTTGATTTGAGAGTAATCTTCCTCTTGTAGTAAACTTGACTAAAAAATACACCAGATTAAGGCCTAGTATATAACTCACAATAATATTAAACCAAAATAAAAAGGGAAACAATCGATGGGTTAGATTTGGTTAAAGGGGTCAAACAAAATTTGTTCACATTTATATTTGAATTTTACTAAAAGATGTATTTACATTTAGTGATTGGCAGTGTTTAAAATAAAATGGTCGTAAATAGAAGAATTACAATTGAATAGTTGTATACAATTAAAACAATGTGGTTTTCTTTTGCACCAATGATCCCATTGATTTTAACATCACCAAAACTATAGATTAGAAGAATTTTTGACAACATAACGTGCATGTGAATTTCTACGGCTTATTTAGATTAGCAATATATGGTATTCATCAACATTAAACTCACATTTTCTTCATTGTGCTTATATATTACTCACAAAATCATACCGATAGTAATCCAGAAGGCAATTATGTCAATTACATCATATATTCTAATTAGCATTTAACTATCAAGAGACGCAAGTGGAAGAAGACAATTAAATCTTTTTATTTTTATTTTCTATGTAATTTTATTATTTTAAAATGTATCATTTTGTATTTGTATTTAGTTGATTCTTTGGAAGATTTAATTTATCTTTTAAATATTTTGAGTTATATTAAGGATCTTTAAAATATATTAGTAGTTTATCTTTTAGGATATTATTGTAGATATATGAGCGCCAAATTAAATCAAAATATTATTTAATATAAGTATCTTTGATTTAATTTAAGTAGATAACATATCTTTTTTAATATTTTGAGTTATATTAAGACCAGTAAATTTTATATTTAAAGAACAAGTTGTATTCAATAATTTCAGGAAGCGTTAATGGTCTATTTTGCCCTAGAAGTTTTTACGAAATATCACTAGGCATTTGAATTTCTTTTTGGAATCAATCTCACTCTAGAAGTTTAAAAACATAGCAATTCTGCCCTATCATTCTCCAAGGTTAAGCTTCATTGTTAAATCAGTCAAACATCCTATATGGCTCACCACCACATCATCACACCTCAGCCTTTCTCTCTTTCTCTCTTCCTCATTTTTTTCTGGACAAAGGTGCAATTCTACCAATAAAGTTATGGTCGATGAGCATCTGATACCATAAAGTTTTTGAGAGTACAAAAATACACATAAAATTTTAAAAGGGTGCAGATTTAACAACAGTAATGATTTTGGTAAACGGACGTTAACGACATCCATGTCGGCAAGACAGCTGGGCAGCATAAAGTCCAACAAGCTTCCTGGCTTCTCCACACTCGTCCCTCGCTTCAGTTCCTGGCTTCCTAGCTTCTCGGAAAGAGAAGAACTTCAAAGTACCGTTGTAATGTTGCCATCACAACAGTACTGCCCTCCACTCTCCAACCTCGACCTCCTTCTCCCACACGTTGACGTCGGTGTCTTCTTTTGCTACCATAAACCACCTCCTGCCGCCACCTCCTCCGTCGTGGTGGGGGCTCTAAGGAAGAGCTTGTCTAAGGCGTTGGACTCCTTCTACCACGTCACCGGAGAATTGGTGGTCAGCTCCGCCGGAGAATTGGAGTTTCTCGCCGGTTTTAGAAGCTTTCTTGTCCAAACCATAGGCAATAGCAGCAGCCGTGGGCTCGTTGATGATTCTCAACACGTTAAGCCCAACGATGGCTCCAGCATCTTTTGTGGCTTGTCTCTGTGAATTGTTGAAATAAGCAGGAACAGTGATCATCGTGTTCTTAATGCTCTGACCTAGAAACGCTTTAGCCACTTCTTTTGTTTTCGTGAGAACCATGGAGGAGATCTCTACGGGTGCAAAATACTTCTCTTCTCCTTTATAGTTGGGCACCCTTCCTCTTCCCCTCGCGCTGCATTCCCCTTGTAGAGTGAGCTGCACCGCACGTGCCACCTCTTTTGGTGGTGCCGTCTGCTGATCTTCCACCACGCAGCGGTAAATAACAACTAGAATGTCGATGGCATACTCCTTCCTACTTGCCAGAATGCTGATGGCGTGGGCCCTTGCCTTCTCTTGGCCCTTCACCACCGTACACATCAACTCTAGCACGGCCAATGCCCTTTCCGCCGATGGCCCATCCAACTTCCGTGCTGTTTCAATCACTGCACCCACTGCTCCAGCCTCCACGGCAACGCGCTGGTTTCCTTCAGCTAAGCAGAGCGTGAACATTATCTTCGTCACTGATTTTACCCCGGTGGGATTTCTTAAATTAAGATGACTCCACGCATCAACTCTGGGGGGTATGGAGGCTGATTGTGGGGTGGGTTAGGGACTTCGGGGGTTCAATACTTTTCCTGTTTCTCTCTCTCTCTCTGCACAACAGTGAAGGAGTTGGAGTTGGTTCGTCGCCACCTCGCTGTAATCCAACGTAGATAATATTAACGTCATTCTCAGAAAACTGTTAGTGTTGTCAGATTTGCACCCTTTTAAAACTTTATGTGTATTTTTATACCCTCGAAAGCTTTATGGTGTCTGCTCTTCAACTATAACTTTATTGGTAGGATGCATGTTTGAGTTTTTTTTAAAATTATGTACCTTCCTCATCTTCCCTCTCTAACAGCGCATCTGGACTCCATAAAGCATGTCTTCTTCACAGGTTAGAGCTCCACCATCACCTCCCAGACTCTATAAAGCTTAAAACTTCACTCTGGTTGGAGATCTCTTGTGCCATCGGCGATCTCTCCACAATTGCCATGGCCATATCTAAATCGCCTCCGCTCACAATCCCCATAATAGTTGCCACCGGCCTCTCTGTCGCTGGTGTTCTACTCCTCCTCTGTTGCACCAGCCTTATGACCTTCCTCTATCGTTACCTCCTGTTCCCGTGTTTTGCAGTGTCCAACTCTCCCAAGGTATCCAGTTTGCTTTCTCTGCCATCAAATACATTCGCTACTATCAAGACATTTCCACCTCTAAATCCGGCCCTACTCGTTCTTTGCTCAGCTTCAATGGCGTTATCGTCACTCTCTCCATCGTTCTGTGTGTCAATTGTTTTGATTAAAACACTTGTATTTGTGTGTATGGATGAAGAGAAAGAAAAGGATTCCAAAACCATAAATAAAACAAATCAAGTTACATCTTTTTTCTCCTTTACAAATTCGAATATTCCTATATCGATTTGTAAGATGCAATTAATAAAGAATTTGAGCTTATATGTTCAAAAAAGAATGCCCACTTATAAAAAACAATGAATGAAAGAATTTGGAATACTACGTAGCTATAATAGAGAGAGGGGGAGGAAAAAAAGATCATCGGACTTCAGAGAGACTCAAGCACAGGACATTAATGGAGGAGATTCAGCAGCACAATCAGAGATTGCTTGGAGTTTGGGGAGGAAAGGGATAAGCAAGAGACGGACGGTTAGTGGAGGAGGGAGTGAAGGAGAAGACCGAGGTGTGATGATTATGTGGAAATATAGAATAAGTGAATGGTGATGAGGTGGCATATTGAGTGCCACATGAACATACCACCTCAGCACAAGTCAACTAACGGTTGACCATTTCAGTTCGTTAAATTGGGGGTAAAATTGTTTTGACTTTAAACTTCTGGGTAACATTGATTCTAAAAAACTTCTGAGTACCTAATGATATTTTATGAATAATTTCGGGACAAAATAGACCGTTAACCCTTTTAGGAATTGATGAGAAGTTTTTCCTTAGCAAGTTTTAATTTGTGGTTTGCATTCATTATAGAATACGGTTGAGTCATAAGAAAGTGATAAACTTTTATGAAGTTTTTTATAGCTAAAGATCTAGAAACGACTTTCTCTAGGGTTTTAATTTGTTGGTTGGGTTGCAAAAGTTTGATCAACTTTAGTGGAACCTTCTTTATAGATAAAGATTTAGAGACAAATTCCTCTAGGGTTTTATCTAATCAAATGATACAAGTTCATTGATGAATTGATCAGCTAAAATCATTGATGAACTTGTCTCTAGATCCTAGATGAATTGATTAGTTAAAATCCTCTAGAGTTTTTGTACTTGCCATTGCCACTACCGAGGAAGAGACTTCTTAGAAGCTAAGTTAGCATAGACGTCGTTAGTAGTAGGTGCCGAGAAGCCCTGAGTAGATATACGATCTAAACAACTTGAGATGTGTGGATCATGGGCCTAACATGGCTTTGATACCAAATGATACGGATGAACCCCGTAGATGAAAAAATTGATCAGCTAAAATCCTAGAGAAACTTATCTCTAGATCTTTAGATATAAAAAAGGCTCTATAGAAGTTGATCAAATTTTTGCAACCCAACCAATTAGTTAAAACCCTAGAGAAACTCTTCCCTAGATCTTTTACTATAAAAGGTTCCAAAAGAGTTGATCTTTTTTTTGCCAAAAGAGTTGATCACTCTCTTATGACCCAACAATATATTATTCCGAATACAAATCACAAGTTAAAATTTGTTGAGGAAAAACTTCTCATTCAATTTGAAATTACTGAATACAACTTGCTCTTTAAATAGGAAATTTATTAGCCCTAATATAATTCAAAATATTAAAAAGATATGATGTCATTTACTTAAATTAAATCAAAGATACTTATATTAAATAATATCTATGAGATCCCTGGTTTGACACTCATACTCTATAATAATATCCTAAAAGATTATTAAAATGATTCAAAATATTTAAAAGATAGATTAAATAATAAAATCACACATAAAATAGCAATAAAAAGACTTAACGGTCTTCTTTCACGTACGTGTCTTAATAGTTGAATGGCAATTAGAATATTGATAAAATTGATATAATTGCCTTATGGATTCCTATTGTGTAATTTGATAAGCGACAGTCTAAATATTTACTATGCTGTCCAATGAATGAGAGAATAAGTGTTGATTCTAGCATACAAGGGATGTGACTAAATTTGTGCGCCCTTTCAACATCATCTTGCATTGTAATGTGTTGAGGTCTCGTGAGGTTCGCCGAATGCAACAAAATCAAACAAGACATATTTGAGATCATGATCGTCCCTTTTTCTTCATTAGCATAAAACTGTTTTTCTACACTTGCCTCACTCTGGAGTCTGAATTCCCAATAATTTTCAATCACACACACACACACACACAAAACTGTTTTTCTACACTTGCCTCACTCTGGAGTCTGAATTCCCAATAATTTTCAATCACACACACACACACACACACACGTATTACTTATTAAGTTTGGAGTCTGAATTACAAGGCAGAACCCTGAACCAACATCTCAACACTGCAATTGAATCTCATATAATTGTTGCTAGCCTCATATCTCAGGGAAACTGGTGCCTAAATCAATTGGAGCATGAGCTCCCGATAGAGGTTCTCTTTGCAATTTATAACATTAGACTGGAGTTTCTTGCTCACAATGATAAATTAGTGTGGGTTAAGGCTCATAATGGAATTTATAATGTTAAACTAGGGTATAAATCAGGAATGAATTGTCAAGGAAGCTTTACTAGTCAACCTGGTCCATCTTTCACTCTGTCTAAGGAATTTTGGACTAGTCTCTGGAAAATTAAATCTCTACCTCGCATCATCCAATTTGTATGGTGTTACTGTTCAAAAGTGGTGCCTACCAAGTTTGCTTTTTTCAAACGGCATTGCACTGCAATTCCTCTTTGCCCCATTTGTCTAGCTGAGCCAGAAACATTGGAACACTTGCTATTCTTCTGCCCATGGGTACGATGCATTTAGTTTGGAAGTCAATTGTCTCTACGTATTGATCAGGTTACTATTCAATCTTTTGATTTATGGTTTAGCAACATCAATTGTCATAATAGTAAGTTGACGGATTATGATGTTTCCTTACTGTGGTATATTTGGAAAGAAAGGAATGAGGTGGTGTTTCACTACAAAAATCCTGATCCTTTATTGGTGTTATCCAAATCACGTATGGGGTTTAATAAATTTTGGGCTAACGTAAAAGACGAATTACCGGCAGATTCTATCAATCCATCAACTCGATCTTTCAGCTAGCAACCTCCTCCACCAGGTTGCTTGAAGATTAACTGTGATGGTTCTTTTGATGCTGCCGATCGGTCTGTGGCTATCGCAATTGTTTGTCATAACACCCATGGTACCTTTTAGTGGGCTTTCGTGGAGGTGGTCAATTCCCAAAATGCTTTTGTCATTGAACTCCTTGCAGTTTGTAAAGCTATCCTAATCTGTTCTGAGTTGAATATTGGAAGTGCTATAATTGAAACTGATAACCGAGATTTATTTACGTGTTTATAGTCCTCCTCCTTTGCTAGATGCAACTGGTGTGGATGGCACATAGGGCAGGAAACTTTAGATCTTGTGGCATCATGCTTTGGTATTGTTTTTTCCTTTTCTTTTAGGGAAGGAAATTGTGCTGCTGATTCATTAGCAATTTCATTGCAAAGTTGTACCCTTCGGGGTGGGTGAGTACACCAACACCTTCTATGCTCTCTTTCTTATTCCGTGAGGCTGCTGGGCTTCAGGTCCCTACATCTCCATCTGTTACTATTGATTTGGGCAGGGATGAGCTTGAACGCGAAGGCATTGGCTAATGCCTATCTCGCACATGGGAGTCTGCGTAGTTTCAGCTTTTCATTTGATATTTAGTATGTTTTGCTTCTGGATCTTTAATGGATGTAATTTTTTTCTATTTATTTAATGAAAAACGCATATTCAAGTAAAACAAAAATATTTCACTCAAGTAACATATTTTTTTTTAAAAAAAAATGCACATGCCCTAAAACGCGTTTCAGCCCAAAAATACGTAGGCCCAATAGGAAATTTTTGCTTTTCGTTGTCCTTCGTTCCATTGCATATGAAGATAACAAAAAAAACAATGAATATTGTCAATAACGTGGCGCACATCATACAAACACAGATCCCAATGAGCATGAACAAAAAGGCATATATATATATATATATATATGTTCAGATTCACAGAAATATCTGCACACATCCATATATGTAGAATGGAGGATCGAAAATTACAAAATAAACTTTCGCAACCTTTCATGGGTTCCTTAATAAATGAAATTGTGCTCTTTCAATCAAGTTCACAGTCATAAACTCAAAACAACTTTTGATATCCAATCCAAGACTTTTGGTAATAAAATTTAAAATAATAAAGGGATTTAAAATATTTTATATTAGATTATTCTAGATTGAAAGAGATAGTGGGTAGAGATTAAATATAATCATATCATGCGTATAGAATATCTGAGATAGAAAGTAAAAGTACAACATACGTTGGTTAAAGTCTTATGGTGATAACATGCAATGAAATTAAAGGAAAAAAAAAGATAAGTGAAAGAGAGAAAATTAGATAGAACAAGAAAAAAAAAACTCTTATTCATTGTATGAATAATACATAAAGTAATACCTGCATTGCTTTACAATATCAATGCAAATCAATTCTATGATTACACGAGATAATAAAAGTGTATAAAAAGATAATGGAATATTATGGAAGATACGGATATGTATTATAGATTAAAGGGAGGAAGAAAAGGAAGGAGGAGGATACAGGGAAGGAGAGAAGAGAGCTCATGAGATAGAGAAGGGAGAGAAGTGAAAAAGGTCTCTATTTAATGTGGTTATGCCTTCTATTTATAGGCATAAATTTATATCAATATACATCACCATTAAAGATTATATAAGATAATAAAGCGATACAAAATACAGAAGAAATGGATATCCACGTAATAATATTCATATGTATATAATATTTATAACATAAACAAAATTATTTTGATATTATTAATAAGTATTTTTTTTAGGGTTGGGGCAATATTATTTTTCGGTTGGAGCCTCCTTGGTGTCACTAGCCTTTCTCGCTCATTGCATAATAATCAATAAAAAATGTAATTTGCAATGCTAATTCTCACATTTATCA
Source organism: Vachellia pachyceras (assembly GCA_025593235.1). Classification (NCBI taxonomy): domain Eukaryota; kingdom Viridiplantae; phylum Streptophyta; class Magnoliopsida; order Fabales; family Fabaceae; genus Vachellia; species Vachellia pachyceras. Next base: position 66,134 of record JANTPZ010083418.1, on the reverse strand, counting down.
TTTTCATTCACATTGTAAGTTCAATTAATAGGTTTCTCTGCAACAATTAAACAAATTATTATCAGGTAATATAGCTCAACGGTTTAGGTTCAAATTTGAACTGAAGGTATTTTTATTAGTAATGTTACTTCAAAAGTTTTAAAATGTTACAATGCTGTCTCATTTTGTTAAAAAATTGATGTCCATGGCCAACATTTTTTTATAACTACATTACCAATTAAGGAAGAATGGTTAACTCATTAAACCTATCGTAAGTTGATTTTTTAAATCAGTTTTTTCTTACTTGAATTGCAACATGTTATTTTTCATTCGTCACTTTTTTTTTGTCAGTTCGACTTTTTAATTCTTTTAAGCAAACAAATTTAAAACGCAAAAAAAAAACACTACTTATAAAAATCCATGTATGCTGCACCACAATAAAATAATGCATTAAAAATAATTAATTAATGAACGATAATTCAACATAGGCATATGTGTTAATTGAAATTTTAGAGAGTAAAATATTATTTGTTCATGAAGACCAAGGCATATCGCGTCTCTTCAAATGATATTCCTCGAGCCTCTTCCTCAAGGACTTCATGGGCCCAAACTAGTATGGATGCCGGGCACTGAAAAAGGCCCATAAGAGGAGGCAGCCCTTTCGAAGCCAGTAACTCCGTACACAATCAATACTAATATTAACCAACCGTTGGTTGGATCAGGTGGTAAGCGGTTTATTCTAACTTAAGTAAGGTCTCAAGTCAAGCCTTGTGAATGAAGCAGCCACCGTTGGGAGACATTCCCATATTTCCCGGATGCGCGACGCGGGTCGAGTCCGAATTATTAGGGGCGAAGCTCTGGAGACTGGGCGGGTAACCAAAAAAATACTAATATTGCACCTTATGTTTTATACTTTATGTGATCAATGCGTTTGGAAAAAATAGCTTCAATTGGGACATAGTTCTTTTAAGGAAATAAAAAAGAAAATAGTTCTTTTAAGGAAATAAACAAGCAAAACTCTTACATTGCAAAAAGTAAATAAATTAAAAAACAACGTTTGTAAAAATTAAAATATGGTGCACCACAATAAAATATTCCACTGATAATGAATGAATTAATGAACGATAATTCACCATAGACACAGGTGTTGAATTGAGACTTTAAAGGGTACGGTATTATTTGTTTACGTAGACACTAGCAAACTAAAGTATTTAAATTAAATAAAAATGATACAAATGATGAATCCAATGTGGAATGTTAATTGCATGCAACATAATAATATTGCGCCAGACACAATATTCGTTGGGACTCTACGAATTATATTGCGCCAGACTGTACAAAGATGAGAAAGATTACAACGTCAAAATCAATTTACAATAATAAACATTTAGCAACCTGAAGAACAAATCTGAGGGAAACATGTATGATTTGTTCAAAAACGTTTCATTATGTACAAGGCCAAGGATGATGGAAGAGACGGTGTATGTATATAAATGAAGGGAGAACAAGGCCTAAGGACCACTAATGATAAATACTCATTATTCCACCTCTAAATTTGTGTTCCTTGAGAAGTAAATCGCGTTAAAATTTTTCTATGTTGTAAATCTGCATTTTATGAATGGTTAAATTGAGGGCCTTCTAAATTAGCATTGTAAATAAATTCAAAATTCAAAGTGAATAATGTAAGGTGCAGTATGCCAAAATTTCGAAGTTGCGCAACCAAAGAATACCACACCAGTGAAGAAAATAAGAAATTCCAAATAGAAAAAAAAAAGAACAATCTAAAGTAAAATGTGTATATAGATGGGTAGGTGTGGATGGTATTTATAAATGTGCGTACCTTTCAAGAGCAGCAAGTGTGGTTTTGGAGAAGTTGGGGCAATCCCCAACCGTAAGATATCTCAACCATGGAAGTATGTTGTTGATGTTGAACTCTTCCTCATGGATTTCAACTTGGCTGTTATTAAAAAGTCCCTTTAGCTGAGAGCACTCTTTAATCGTCAGTTCTCCCAACTGTGGAAGCAGTTGAGTAGAAGGCAGAGAGGGGAATAGCCATTTCAACTTGCTACATCTAATGACATCAAGACGGTAAAGTTGTGGCAAGCACAATGAAGGTTTAGAGGAATCAATTAGAAAGTGATGATGATGATGTTCTTCTTCTGATAAAGACGACATAATGATTTCCTCCAACTCTTCACATTCTTCAATGTGTAGTTTCCTCAAACATGGTAGGCTTCTAATGACAGAGTTTGGGAACATACACTTCAATTTTTTGCATCTAATCACCCTTAGACTCCTAAGATTTTGGAAGATGATGGAAGCGGGACCCTCCCATACAGATATAAGGTTCATTGAATCCTCCAAATACAATTCCTCTGCTCTTGAGATCATCAACATCATCCCTCTTTCTTCATTTGCATTATTTGATGATGAAGTCTCAAAAACATTTGAATCTTCTGTCGAAACTTGTGCCAACTGAAATTTCAATTATCAAAGACCAATTTATCCACATCAATCAAATTTAGTAGTAAAAGTTTCAATTTTTTTAAAAAAAACTTGAATTTAAAAAGATAAAAAATAGATATATTGTTAGGATGCCCCAGCAAAGTCTTTACTGATATAGAAATGCTTAAATATCAACGTATAATTACAGAACAAAAATATCAAATTTTTTGGGGTGAAATTTCTTAATCAAAATTTTGATATGGATGTACATGAAAAATTCTTGAAAAATGCGTTTAGTAAATATGCAAAAAAGCCACAAAATGAAGTGACGCATATTCCATACTTTCATTGCTCTTAAACTCAAAGAAAATATAGTTGTGTACGTACATGAATCAGGTATTGTTTTTCTTCTTGTTGTCTTTGCATCTCTATGTGATTTATAAGTTACCCATTTATTTTATATAGTTGCAGATGTGCTGCTGTATATGTCATTCTGACTCACATTATTCCATCTAATTGTTCAGATTCTAATAAGTATAATAAAAAAATATTCAATCATACCGATATTGTTCCCAATTGTTGAAGAGATAATCCCAAACTTGAATCAACAAGTTTGGGGCAGTTGTTTATGTCAACGACTTTCAGCTCCACCTGAATCTGCAACCTTCCTTGACAAACACTCTTGAAATTTGGCAAATTTGTTAGCTTTATCTCCCTCAAGCTTGAAAGCACAATTGTCTCATCGGAGTTGGCATCATCTTCACTACTTGGTCCAAAAATCTCCTCTAATTTCTCACAGTCAGACAAGGCTAGGAAAGTTAACTTGGGAAGGCTATTTTGGACAATAGTGCTCTTTGAGAATACAAACTTCAACCTTTTACTCTGAGTTACTTCTAAGGAATGAAGATATTGGAATCTCAAAACTTGTGTAGGAACAATAGCTCCTACTATCATTTGTTGTTCTGATCTCATCAACATTCCTGAGTCATTGGTGCAATATTCCTGATATGTATGTACGTGACAAATTTGAAAAGAAGGTTTTTAGTAAATATGCCAAAAAAGCATGAAATGAAGAAACATATATTCCATGTTTTCATTTCTTGTGCTTTGAAATTGAAATAAAATATAGTTATGTACGTACGTGAATCGTGTATTGCTTTTATTTTTGGTGTCCTTGCATGTCTTTGTAATTTACAAGTTACCTATTTATTTTATACAGTTACAGCTAGTGAAATGATACCACATATGTGATTTCAACCCACTTATTATTCCATTCTAACTGTGAAGATTCTAATCAACATAATACAGAATTAAGATTCACTCATACCGATATTATTCCTAATTGTTGAAGAGCCAATTCCATGCTTGAATCCAAAAATTTGGGGCAGTTGCTTATGCTAATGTCACTCATAAGCTCCATCTGAATCTGCAACTTTCCTTCACAGACATTCTTGAAATTTGGCAAATTTGTTAGTTTTATCTTCCTCAAGCTTGATAGCACAATTGTTTGATGTTCCCCATTCTCTGCAATTAGTTCCTCCAATTCCTCACACTCTGATAAGGTCAAGGATGTTAGTTTGGGAAGGCTGTTGTGGGCAATCATGCTTGCGGAGAATAAAAACTTCAACTTTACACATTGAACCATCTCTAAGGAATGAAGATGTTGGAAGCTAAAAACTTGTGTGGGAACAATACCCCCTCCTACCATTTGTTGTTCTGATTCCATCAACCTTCCTGGGTTGTTGGTTTCTTTTTTGTCATCATCACCAATGACTCGCCACGTGTGTTCAACTATAGCACTTTGAGTATCAATCTCTCCGACATTCAGAACAGAAAGGGGAAGATTGAGAGCCTCATTATTACTTAATTGGCTGTATTTCAAAACATACTTCCTTACAAGATTATGCAAATATATAACAGAGAAGTAAAAGGTGGGCGTCAAGAAATAGTGTCTTTTGGGTGTAGAGAAATAATGTCTTTTGTTTTGCATTTAATTTATTGCAGGAATATATAAAAGTTAACACATGTAGTTCCCTGATTTGGTTGCTTAAAATTTGTATGCATGGATATATATATATATATATATAGTTTCTTCGTCCCTTGGTTGCCTATATATATATACTAGAAGCATGTTAAAACTGGAAATATATAGATGATCAAAATCCTTCTATTAAACTTGTACTGTTTAAACTATTATTGGTTTGTCAGATAAGAACAACTTGTATTGGTAGCACAATAACAATGAGAACCTAATTTAAAAATAGAACCATTAGGAAACATTTAGAGACACAATTTACCTCTTTAGTCCAACGAATAGTTGCATCCTTGATTGGCATAAGGTTTGGGCATTCATGTACTTGAACTCTGCAAAACCCTTCATGTGCAACTTAAACCCTTGCAAGACATTAGCCAATCTTGGCAAGTTATCAAGTTTCATGTCTTTCAATTTTCGAGTATCTATTAGGTTGATCCCCAATTTCTAGCTTATACCTTCTCAACTTCCTCAAGGCAATGGGGCCCATAAGGAATTCATAGCAATTTGTGTTTTGTGAGTGTGGAAAATGCCTGGAAACATACAACTCTTCTAACTGTGAACACTTTCTTATTACTTTATAGCAACATTCATCTATCATACATCTCGACAAATCTAGCAGCTTCAACTTGTTTAAATTTTCAATTCCATCTGGTATTCTTTCAAATTTACTACCTTGTAGGTCAAGAATTTCAAGTCTTGTAAGGCTTACCACAAAAGAGATATCACGTAAATCTAGATTTCGCAGTTGTAGACTTTGAATATTAAATGGCCATTGGATTGATTGAGGTTGCACTTTCATCATAAACCCATTTATGCACATAATAACCAAAGTCTGGAGTCCTTTAGCGCCTTCAAATGATGCATGTGATATTTTCAAGGGGGTTCTTGAGCATAACATTAGAAACTTAAGCTTTGGAGCATCCAATTGAAACTTAAGATTTGGAGCATCCAATTGAGAATGAAGTCGAATGAATTTATTGTCCTTACCATACCATGAAGATGCAGCATAGCAATCTTTCACCCCTTCATCATCAATCAATCTGTATAATTCTTTTGTATAATTTACGTCAATGGTACGACCCTCTTTAGATGCTTTCCACAATGCAAAATCACGTACAACATCATGCACTGTCACACATTCTTCTCCTAGGCTAAACTTGGGAGAAAAATGCATCAACAATGAGGAGTCAATGAGATATTTTATAGTTGCTCTAATTTGACTTCTAATTGTTTCAGATGAGTCTACATCTCCACATAGGCCTAATCCCACTCCATATCTGAGAAGATCTTCAACAACAATTTTATGATCTTCAGGAAACATAGCACACATTAACAACAATAGCTTGGCTTCTTGGGTTGCCCAATAATCATAGCTTAATTCAAGACAAGCAAAAGAATCCCTCACACCTTTATCCACAATGTTTGGCTTCGCATTCCTTAACCTGTACAACATTACATTCATCTCATCAACTCCTTTTCCATTCAAGCAAGTTCCCACAGCTACAATTGCAATGGGTAGGCCCTTACATTTGACAACAATTGCCTACGCCACATATTCTTTGGCAACATCATCGACATTAGCATGAGTTTGAAACAAAGCCCATGCTTCATCTTCTTTTAACAAATTAAGTTCAATCATCTTCTGACATCCCATCAAGGTACATACATCTAAACGGCGCGTGGTCAGGACAACTTTGCAACTTCTTTGATGATTTCCTCCAAAGGGAATCCCTATGTCCTCAAGGTTCAGCATAGCCCATACATCATCCAATATTATCAAAATTCGTTCTGCACTCTGAAATCGTAGCGATATTCTTTTTGCCCTTCCAGTTTTAGATTTTTCCTCCAATTTGAGCCCCATATTGTCAGCAATTTCATCTTGAATTTGAATTATATTTGGGCTTTGAGAAATTGTAGTAAGCACAACTCGATCAAAGAGCTGTGACTTTTTGGCTTTCTTTCCCACTTCTGTGGCTAAGGTGGTTTTCCCTGACCCTCCCATGCCCTATAGCCCAATTATGGAGCTGCCATCATCATGCAATGCCTGCCACAACTGATCAAAAGCCACCCGTGTAGAGTTGAAGAGCTTAAAGTTTTGGGAAGAGTGATACTCTATATCCGGAACAGTAACGGGATGGGAAAATGGATTGAAGTGATCACTCTTTGTATTTAGATGAATCATCCTCTGGGTTCTGTTAGCCAACTTTTTGCAGAGACGATATCTCATCCAAGTAGGGCACCATCCTCGAAGGCAACCATGGTTAGCCCTTAGTTGTTCCTCCAAATTCTCCACCTCTGCTATGAGGCTCTCCACGTCATTCTTCCACTTGTCAACCTTACCATCGATCTTGTCAGTCCTGTTGATAGCCTCTTGAACACGTTCATGCACCCTTGTCTGCTTCAGTATCAGCTCCTCCTTCCTTGTCTGAACATTCCTGCTGATTTTGCCCACACAGAACAAATATTGCAGCTGCTGTAGAGTTGGATGCACTAAATATTCAACAAGTTTTGCTGCTACCGATACGCCCACCTCTGCCATTTAAGGTTAATAGCAGCCTGGAAGGAGAAAAATTCATCATCGTCATCAAATAATTAATGAAGAATTTTATTTTGAAGAATAAAAGTATCGTAGGCACTTAATCTTTCATGAAGATATATCATTATGAAGCTAAGAATGATTTTGTTCCTATCCAGAGTAAAATGAGAAAGATCAATTGTTTTCTTGCTCTGATATCAGTTTCTTTTTCTATGCCCATATAGTTCAGATATTAGAGTAAAAAAAACGTAGTGTTTTATGGTTGTCTTTTTTCTAGATGATCAATGCAATCTTGAAAGGAGGAGGAGGAGGAGGAGGAGGAGGAGGAGGAAAACGTGGTGGGTATTATAATTAACAAGCTACTCATACTTTGAAAATTGAGAGATATCACAGAGAGATGCTTATATGTGGAAAAACAAATAAAACGATGGTATAACAAACAGAAAAAGAAACATGTGAAAGGATAAACTCTGGAGAGGGATATTGCTTCATACCTGTGATGAACTTGATCTTTCAGTCCTGGCTTGTAGGTTTTCAAGAGCGATCGAGAAGAACAGATAAACTGCACAACGATGACCAGATCTTAAGAGAGATTGAGTCGTCAACGAAGTTGGAACCCGCAAGTTGAGAGTCACCGTAAGTAGTTAAGCACCATGGCTTGCAAATTTTCAATTCCAATAGACCCCAAAATTTTCAAAGGGTGAGAAGAACAGAATTACACTGCAATGATCACAGACTTTTCATGACCTTGAGTCGTCAACTTGGTTTCAAGTGATAGCGCTCTTTCGTACTTAATTATCATCACTAGACCAAGCCATTTAAAATGTGGCAAAACGGCCTATGGACAATGGTTAAGCCATGCCCCCACCTCGTTTTCTATGCGAGAGGGCAACACAAATGATTTTTTTTTTTTTTAAAAAATGTGAGTGGTTTGGTGAAGCATTGGAATATGACACGTGTTGAATGCAAGAATCATATGTATTTTGCCTTTTGGGTTACATATATATGCTGTTAGTGGAATCTGGCTTGTCCCAAACCCAAAACTAAACAAAATCTTATCCAACGTTCTTTATTAATTCTCTCTCCCCAGAATTTAATTTTATTTATCATGATATAATTAAATATCTCGCATTTACTTTTTTTTCCCCACAAAAAGAGGTATCTCACTTTCGTTTTTAAGAATCTCAACTTGTTTATGCTTTCTGTTAAAATAGTACAAACTCCTAATGTGAACTTCGAGTTTGAATTTGTCTATTTATTATTTACATGGTTAATATTGGAAATAAGTATATTTAGTTTTACAATAAGTGGAGTAAACAAGAAATAATCTCCATCCATACAAAATAAGAAATGATCAGAGACATTATGAACTTAGTTTTGGCAAACCAGTTTGATCATTCTTCTTTTTGTCTGACAGTTATATTTCCTCCTATTTCTCACAATCAGATGGGTCCAGGGATGTCAATTTTAGAAGGCTATTGTTCATAATTGTGCTCATCGAGAATAAAAAATTTCGATTTTTACTGTAATTAATTATTAGCAATCAAACTGTAGAGAAAGGACATTTTATTTGTCATTGAATTTATTGAAAGAACACAAAAAAAAAAAAAAAGTTTACACATGTAGTTCTGTAATTTGGTTGCTTAGAAGAATACATAGAATAAGTTTACACATGTAACTCACTGATTCACATAGCACAGGGATCACGGTGGCCAATAATTAATTGTATAGTTACATAGTGAAAGTGTGTATTTAACTTTAATAATTTTTGTAATTCCTCATTTTGTTTTTGTTTTTTTATAAGTTTCTTGACCAACTCAAACAGACCAATTTGTCGATAACTGAGGATGAAAGCTGCTCCAGCAATACTTGTTAATTAAGTTTGTGCCCTACAGACTCGAGCCAGAGAAAGAGATAATAAAGAAACCAGAGGTAGAAATAATTCATTAGACAGCATCTTATGTTCTAGAAATAATTCATTAGACAGCATCTTATGTTCCTCTTTTTGTGCGCCAGCAATACTTAGTTTGTGCACCACAGACTTAAGCCAGATAAAGAGATAATTAAGAAACATGATACTGAATCCAGTATTGTTCAAGGCATTAAATGTGAGTATATCTCCTAATAACAATTCAAACCTTGGTTTACCATATCATGAGAGATGATACTTTTTCATTATACTCGACCCGTTAGTAAGATAATTCATTTTGATCAACTGAATTTTGTATAGTTCCTTTATAAATATAATAGATTTAAGTAAGTTCGCACATTGATGCATGTTACCAGAAGTACTGAGCCACTAATTGAAATATTTTAAATATTAAACTTGGTTTTCTCCTGTGACCTTCCGCTAACCCTCTAAGTGACTAGAATATTAAGTAACATTATGCTAATTCCCAGAACTATATTCCTAACTCCAACTGAAACCTTATCTAACACATTAGAGTAAGCTGGAGTAATCGCATATATGACCCGTACGGGAAGGAATGAAATTAAAGGTTAAAAAGGGTGAACTACGCACAGGTTCTAAGGAACGGAGAGAATTAACATCATGTTCCTGAAAATTATAAAATCGATTGGAATCCAATGGGATCTGAGTTGGATTAATTGAAAATGTCAAAAGACATCATTTCTACTAATTATTTGAATTGAATTGTTAGGTGTGAAGGGGATGTTGACGCAGTTGACGGGAATTGTTCTCTAAAGAGTACAAAAGGAAGAGATAAAGAAGATGAAAAGAAAGTTATGCACGATGTTTTCAAGGCTTACTTCGCCCCTCCTATTCCTATATTGCTAGGTGCAAGTTGGGTTAGCCATTGAATTTTCTTGCAGGACACAATAGAGACCCTTGAGTATGGATTGCACTATCAACACTCAAGGCAAGATAACAAAGGCTTTTTACAAAGTGATAATTTGGCTTTATCTATATGTGCACTCAAAGAGAAAAACAATAAATTTGATCTTGTTGTGTGAAAAATTGTGTGTTCAAATAAAAAGATGGGGAGGGTATTTATAGAGTATGGAGAGATGTCTTAAAGTGGTATCTTTTGAAGTAATTTCTCTTCAATTAAAGGTCACAACCATACAATTTTAATAAAAAGTTACAATGATAATAGCTTTTTAATGAAGAGTTACATTTTATGGTATGTAGGGATACATGATTTTAGAATTACAACCCTATACACAATCCTTTAAATAAATGCGTTAGTTTATAAGGATATAACCTTTTAAATAAACTTGTTATTTTATAGGGACATAACCTTTAGAAAATCACATCTTTTCATTTTAAAAAATATTCCAACAGGATAGTGGTGCAAGAATGTCTTCCTACATTTACAATCAATTAATCCAATCCAATTCTAGTCAGGTTCAATTTTATGTTTTTTGAGAACGTGATGGTAATATCTTCTGTTCCTGGGGATGTTTATTAATTCTATGATAGTGCTCTGTCTTTGTTTCCGTGGAAAGTGCTCTTTCTTTCGTTTTTTGTTTTAAAGAAAATGAGAAAGAAACAATAGTTTTAAATTTCCAGTTCTGATGGACCCGTGGTACTTGGGAGTGACAGGACATAGATAGGTCGGGAGCTCTTATAGATTTTTCAAGCATTTTCCATGAAGCTTCCACGATCCAGTTGATGAAGATTGGCCTGCAAATTTTCATGAGTGAGAAGAATAGAATTAAACTGCAATGATCAGACTTTTCTTGAGCTCGAATCGCCAACTCTCGCTGATTCGTTCTCCTTTCTTTTTGTAAATAATAAAATTAGCCATAAATTGTCGCGAATCTTCTCTGAAGCTTTAAGATTTTTGATGAGATGAATTTCCAATTTTCAAGAGTGACTTTCGCTGGCCGTTCTCTATTTTACATTGCTTTAGACAAAATTTAAAAGTCAAGGTAAAAATCTGCCAATGAAGGAAATTATTTTGGTAAGTGCTCATTAATCTACGCAAATTATGGCAGTGGGAAGCTGGGGAGCCCTGGGGTGAAGAAATTGTTGGGTAGTCTCAAATCGTATGACGCCGTCATCATCAAAGTCAAAATCATCATATTCATAGTAAGTACTTGCTTCATCATCATTTGCAAAATTTATAATCCAATTCACAACAATCAACAGGGGAGAATGCAATTTCTGGCTCATCCAATTGACAAAGTTGGTATTTGAAATAAAAGAATTTTAGATAAGAATTTGATGTAAAAAACACTGTTGTGTGAGAGAGAGAGAGATGGATTTTGGTGGCTGGATCCACTCTTTCTCTCTTCATCTTGAAAGAATAATCACTCATTGATATCATGGAAATTACTTTTCAACATGATTTATAATCTATAAAATAAGTATATAAAAAGAGTTTCCTCTCCATTTATGTGAATGTACTTCTACAATGCAACACTATTTCAAATAGATCATTGGTCTCAACATGTTGGATCATATCTCGACTATTTAAATTTATTTATATAATTTTATAAAATTGTAAATCTGAACCATCTATTTTTTATGATCTAGGGGTGAAATTGAGATTAGAAGAAAACAAAAAAAGAGAAAATTGAGAATACATGCATAATCCAATGTGATCCTAAACATATTAAATGTTAGAGCAATGCATGATATGTAAGGTTAGCAACTTATGCCCTGTGTCTGAATGGAAAGAAAATTAGAGATAGAAGAAAATCAGAGAGGACAAACTTTAAAAACTAGCGTTAAAAAAATTCTAATTCCGATCCTTCACATAAAACTCCAATGATCAATTTGAAAAAGAAATTAAAGAAACTAAATAAGTTGTTTTAAAATATTTATTTTATTTTTTAAAATTAATTAATATAATGATACAGATAAATATTCCAAAGAAATTATATGATATATGGTATCATTAAGTAACTCTATCTTTCTTAATATCATCAAATTAGACAATTAGATTTTATATCAAGGCTCTTTCCTACTTCTCTTGTTCCTCACTTTTCCTTCCACTCCCTATGTTAGGCTGAATGAACTGTTGAACATGAGACAGCTACATTCTTTAAAATACAAGTGCTTCAAAGTTGTACATTAATTAAAGAGAACATCATATCAGAAAGAAAATAGAAAATGAGGAAGAATTAATGATGTTAAAACAAATATAAGTAGGTACGTACCTGTTTTTTGGAACATGGGGGATTGCTCAACTTTGAGAATCCATGTAGACAAAAAGTTCAACAGAAAGGGAACATTAGCACAAATGTGAGTGAGTTTGGTAGGTCTTTAAGTGTAGATATTTCAGATTTGGAAGCAGGTCCATGTTCGTCTCTTGCTCATGGATTTCAAGTTCATAGGCAAAAACTTGATCTAGTTCATAGCACCCCTTTATTTTCAGATCTTTCAACCTTGCAAAATCTCCATTATAGGGGAGAGAGGAGAGGCGTTTCAACTTGCTGAATCTACAGATTTGAACCTTGGTAAGATTTGGGAAGCACAAGGAAGAAGAAGATGATGGATTTGGAAAGTGATTATTTTCTGATGATACGATTTCCTCCAACTCATCACATTCTTTAATGGACAGATGCCATAATAAACTGAAGGCTTTTGATCCCATTCCCAGTGCAAGGGAGAAGATAGACTGTAATTTTCTTCATCTGAACACCGTTAACCCCGAAAGATATTGGAAGCGTGCTAAAGCAGGACCCTTCCATAAAGCAGTCATGAGGTTCGCCTAATGCAGCAAAAATCAAACAAGATATATTTGAGATAATGATCGTCCCTTTTTCTTCGTTAACATGAAACTGTTTTTCTACACTTGCCTCACTCTGGAACTGAATTCCCAATAATTTTCAATCACACATATATAACTTATTAAGTTTGGAGTCTGAATTCCCAATAATTTTTCTCTCTTCTAATTTAATCTTCTCGATGTTTTCCCCCTTTCATCTGCGTACTGGAAACTAATAAGAGAAGTAGAATGGTTTGAATTAACAAATATTTTTACTTTTCCTTCAAAATTTATAATAATATAATTTTTTTAAAGTCAAATGTGGGGTACCTTTGAAGAGCAGCAAGTGTGGCTTTGAATTAGCTTGGTTGTTCCTCACCAGCATTTTCACCAAATACAAATTTCATCGAAGGAGCATTTATTATGGATAGACCCTGCAATTGTACAAACCTTTGAGGTAAAAAGACTGGGTAAGTGGGCATACAGATTCTAATTAACATAGAGTTTTCAGTTTTGTCAATTTTTGAATTCTCCTGTACACAACCGCCACCTACTCCCTCTAAGACATGCTTCAATTCATTACAACATCCTATCTGGAGGATCTTTAAGGAAAATAGAGTGCAAGTTGCAGAGACTTGAAAGAGAGATATCAACAATGTGGTGTTGGTATCTTTGGCAAGGAAACGGTTTCAGTGCTTCTCTCTGCAAGAAGCGTATTGTAATATCCCAAATTTCGTAAACAGAATTAAAGGTCAATCCGATGAATTACGAAATGATTTGAGCCCCGTAAATAAGAAAAATAAAAAAGAAAAATGCCTAAAGGAAAGAGAGATCACAATTGACTAAGTCCCTAGTCTTGGAAATTCTAAGAATGATCCAAGGGCAAAATGGTCATTTGGCACAAATGACAAGGGTCAAACGATCATTTTGAATAAAAAGGCCTAGGGCATAAAATGTCATCAAATAATAAGGATATTTTGGTAGTTTGGTCAAAAGTAAACAAAAAGTCAAAGTTGACAAAAAAAGTCAAAGTCAACTCAAAAGTCAAAGTTTACCAAGGGTAAGGTTGGAATTAAGAAAAGGTAGAAAAAGTGATGGCATTTTGGTAATTATGAGAAAAGTAAGAAAGGAAGTGGCGTTTTCGAAATTAAGGACAAAGTACAAAAGGTAATGGCATTTTCATAATTAAGGATTTTTAGAGGATTAAAAAATTGAGAAATAATTATTCAAGGTAGCAGTAGTCCTCAAATGCCAAAAACCCAAACTGAGAAAATTTTATTTGGATTATAACATAATTAATAAAATTATTACCCGGTATCCGGTGCGGGCAGTTTCGTTGTACGGAGAACAACAGTGCCTGAAAAGCCCGAAAAATATTTTCTTAGAAAATTAATTACGGAAAATCCGGGAAGAATTTTGAGGAACGGAAAAGAGCTTGAGAATCAGGGAAAAATATAGAATTTTTCCATGTCCTTAAGTCATTGGCCGCCGGGAGCCCGTTTTACGGTGTTGCACGCAAATCGAGGAATCCTGACGAGTTACGAGGGAAACCTGGAGATGCTATGGACTAAGACACAATGCCACCTAGGCAAGGAGGCCTAGGGAATGATGCCACGTGAGAGATAAAGTCTCCGGAAAAAATAAAAATGTAGTTACTCGCATAAAGATTACTTTACGGAAATGCGTGCCACCGGATCATTTAACTGGACCGGGCAAAGGCCCAGCCACCAAAATCTGACGCCTAGGGGTCTGAAAAGTCAGTTTTTCAGCTAGGATGAGACAAGGTGATGTGGCTTAATGAGAATCAAGTATTTTGCTTCTTGGTCCCCAAGTTTTAATATCCTCCACACATTCATTTTACATGGAAGTAGTAAAACACAAATCCCTCTCTATCCCCCTCACAAGTTCGTCCCTCCCTCTCTCTCTTGCAATCTGAAATTTGCTCTCCCTTCTCTCTAGAAAACACTCCCTCCCCAAGCAAGAAAGAAGAAACCCAAGCTTCATAACACAAGGTAAGATGCTCTTGCAACCTAATCTCCCTCTTTTCTTGAGTTTGCCACTAGTACTACCTTCTCTTGAGTTGTTTCTTGAATAAGCCCCCTTTTTTGAGGATAAAGGCTAGGACTTCAATAGTTGAAAATGGAAAAGAGAAGGTCTTAAAAGTAGTAAATGGTTGCAAACTCTTCCTTGAGGGGTAAAAGATAAGTTGTTGGTTGTTGTTGTTGTTTTAAGTTGTTGTAAAGATTTATGGAAAGTTCAACATTATGAGGAGGTTCTGCCCAAATTTCTTTTGGTTTAAGGGAAGGTGTATTCGAGTAGATCAAAGTTAAGAAAAAGGGTTTTGGAAGCAAGGAAACACATAGTTTCATGAGCAAAGTTGAAAAACCCTTCCTTTCCTTATTTTTGCTATTTTCGTCCAAGCTAAAGAAAAAAAATAGAAAGTATGTGTTTTTGAACATTTTGATGGCTCCATTGGCTTCAAAATGATGTTTTGTGTAGGGTAAAGCTAAGAGATGGATTTTAGAAGCTTAAAGGGCCATAAAAATCAAGTCTTGAACTTGTAGGACACTTAGAAAATCAAAAGGGAGTTTATTGTGTTTTTACAAGTTTTATGACATCTTTGTGGTTATATGTTTATATAAGTATTATACCATGGTTGCTAGGGATTTGAGACCTCCAAGAGCATATTGGAAAGGTTAGTCAAGAGAACCATAAAGTGAAAAAGGAAAAGCTAGGATCTTGAGGTAGCAAAACTACTAATCTCTTTTTATGTTTAAGAAAATGATTTGTGAATGTTACATGAACTTTTATGATGAGCAAAGTGCATGATTTGTGTATGAAATGTGAATTTCGTGCTATGGCCATATGCATGCTAAAGTGAGGTTTGATGTGTCACATGTTTATGTATTCATACACATGCCATAAAGTCATGTATGCACATTCACTTTGTTATGATTATGTGGTTTTGCTATTGGGATTTCCAAATCTCATCCTCCCCCAACTAACCATGTAGGTGCAAGTTCTAGCAAGGGTAAGGAAAAGATCCTTGATGTATGAAGAGGTTGCCTTTGTTTGGATGGTTTTGTATACATATTTAATATGATATACTCTCTTGATATTTGTTGTGATTGTAACCCCTAAACATCCACAAGAAAGAACCATATGAATGGGTAATGGTATGTGCATGAAAATGGGCTAAACTAACAAGGAAGGATAAGAGAATAATCATGCATATTAGAGGGCAAGTAATGAACCGAAAAGAGGCTTGGAGGAATTTTTGAAAAAAAAATTGGATTTCAAAGTTGAAGGGTTCCAAGACCCTGAAAAATGAATCCGTTTCAAGCGACAGTTAAAAATAGAAAAAGAGCTCCAAATTGGCTGAAATTTTCCAATCAGAAACTAAATTTAAAACGATATAAAGTTTGCGAAATTTGGATGTGTATTTTGAGAGATATAATTTTCTAAAGATTGAGGTAAAATATGGAAAACTGGAAGGAACCATTTCAGACTGTATGTGGTTTTTGAATAAACTGTATCAAATAGGAAAGAATTGGAACCAATGAGTATTTTCCCCTATAGTTTACTTAATAAGGAAAATTTAGAAATTAGAATCACTCAATTTTGAGTTTTCTAGAATTAATTATGATTTTTTAAAGTTTGGCCAGAAATTTGGAAAAGAGCATTGAACAGTAACCATGTTTTCCCATTTTTTTGAAAGTTTAAGTTCACATAGGAAGCTCAAATTGAGTTATCCAAAGCCCAAGAGTGATCCCTAAGTGATCTATAATATCAAAACAGGGGAGAAATAGGAGGTGTCACACGTACCGTCCCCATCCTCCTTATTTATATATTATATATGTTTAATAATTAATATAATAATAATAATTAATATATTTAAAATATATTTATATATTTAATATTTTAAATTTATTATATTTTATTTATTTTTTATGGATATGGACATCAGAATCTGGTGCTGGGGTTAGATCTTTTAGATCAGCAAGGCAAGCAGAATCATCTTTTATCTTCTGCTTCTAGATAGAATGATAACATTCCATGGAAAAACACGTTGATGTGCCTGCTGACTCTCCTACTCGAGCTTACCCTGCAACACAAATTGGCAATATGTTATTTCCATTTGACCAAATGGTTATCCATGGGGAGCAAATTTCACAGTTTCAGAGGAAGCGGAAGGCATTTGAAGATGCTATTGTTGTATGATTAATCACTATAGAATTGTATCTTAAGTATTTTTTTTAATATCTGTTTGCAGAATGGAGAGGTTAGAATTTTTTAAATTATTATAAAAATATTTAAAAATTCAATAATTCATAAATAAAAAATAAATAAAATAGAATAAATTTAAAATATTAAATATATAAATATATTAATTATTATAATTATATTAATTAATAATATATATATATATATATATATAAAAGGGGGATGGGGACGGTGCTTCTCCGGTTCCCTTTGGCACATTCTCTCTCTCTCACAAAGCATAATTAAGTTCCCATTGGATCGTTAGTGTTTTCTGGTTTAATCTGGATTGTGAAATAGTATTATTAATTTGCACCAAAAGGGAATAGGCCACGGGGGATCCATGCACAAATCTGTCCTCATGGGACTTCTTTTGCCCTAGAAAACTTTACTCTCTCTTTCGTGTGTGTGTGTGTGTGTGTTAGGGTCTGTATTTGAAAATATGAAAGGATTAAATCACCAAGAGACGCTTTTGGTGGTTCAAAGTTAGACGATTTCACTTTCAATGAATAATGCCCACAGCTAATATGAGGGGTTGGATTTGATTTTAAGCACTTCTTTTATAACTTTACATCTTTGACAAACCATGTCTGGCTCCCCCTGAAATATTTCTATCTTATAGGCTAGCTATCACCGTTTTTTAGGCAATGATTCAAATTTCGGAGAGATCAATATTGGAAAGGTTTTTACTGCCATCCATTCGATATTGTTGCATGTTAATTTATTACTCATTAGAGAAATTATTATGGTTGCTAAACTGGAACTTTTTATTTTCTGGATTTGACTTCTCTAATTTTCTTTTCAAAATCAAATCTCTATTTTTAAATGAAAAAAATATAGGGTCTACATTTAATATTTGTTTAATATTTACCGTTCCTCCATCAATGTTCTTTTATTTACTGTTTCTCCATTGGAATCCTCGATCCAGACAACCTTAATATTGTTCACAGCTTTTGCAATATGTTCATTTGTAAGAAATCTCACACATACGCACACAAATGAATTTCGAAAGAGAAATTATTTGTGATTTTGATTTGGGTGAAGAATGGAAATTGCAGAAGAGTCCAACAAGTTATTGTATGAAATTTGCATAGTCAAGTTGGTTAATTATTAGAAGGTGGAAATAAGGTTGGGCCTAGCTTATATGATTGCTATTATGCTACGTTTGATATCATGGAACTGGACCCTGAAAAATGGAATTAGCTTTGGATTTGAAAAATAGCTTCATTTGGTACAATGGATCTTGGTTCCATGTGGAACCTAATTCCATCAAAATGATGGAAATGGGTTCCTAGCCCAACCCCATGGAACTCGGTCAATTCTATGGAACCCAAATTCATATGACAATTATACACTTGCTTCTCTTTTTAATGCAGCCGTCTCCCCCTCCTCCATCATTGCTTCCATGCTCACAACCGCGGCCCTCTCAGTTAGGCTTGCCTCTGTCGACTTGCAATACGATTGGCTGCACCAGTGACGGCGACGACCTACAGCGACGGTGTGTGACGGCGACAACCTACCTCGATCTGCAACGCTATTTGGATGGTTTCAATCTGGAATTGGAATCTGATATGGTGTTGAAGTCTCCGATGTTCGAACTTCAAATGTCGATGCTTCTCAGATGTTGATGCCTTCGCCTTTGTTGAAGGCTCCAGATCTGAGAGCGTGGCTTCTTCTCCGTCAATGCTTTGCCTCCATCCCCATCTTCTCGGTTGCTTATCAATGAGCGTGGCTTCGAATCTATATTGTTTGACAATGGTTGTGGATGGGCCGACGGTGGCAACGGTGACTGTGCTGGCGGATGGGTCAATGGTGGCTGGATGGGTCAACAATGGTGAACGTAGCGATCGATGGCTCCTCATTTTTTTAAAATTATTTTTTTCAGAAGGATATGTTAGTTTTTTTACATTATAAATATAAATATTTAATTAAAATAATACCTTACCTCTTCCAACATACCAACATACTTTTAATCTCACTTCTACTTCCAGTTCCACTTCCAATTCCATCAAAATCAGTTCTGCTTACCAAGCAGGTTGTTGTGTGTGAATGTGTGTGTGGAGCAGGTGCATGTGCGGAAGCTAGGTGCCTGTTTGATCATTGTTGATATGACGATTATATTACTTTCTCTTCACAGTTCAGTAACAAATCCTAATCACCACATTATAAACATATATATGTTGCTTCAATTACATGATATTGCGGCCCTCGTTAATCCAACAACAACAATAGTACGCTATTAAGCTATTTGAGTGATCATGGCTACTATATAACTATAATTATAATTATCAATATCCGATTTACACACTATCTAAAAAGTGAAATATTTTAAAAAATAAATATTAACATTTTTTGGATTCAAAAATAAAAAAAAGGCCTACATATTTTTAACATTAAATAAATTTTTAGAAATCTTATAATATATTAAAAACTAATAGAAATAAACCTCATAACTTTATAATTGAACTGGATAATCTAACCGATCATACCAAATATTAAATTCATTAGTAAATTTATAGTTTACCTTGTGAAGCTGATGTCTTGTGTTACCTAATTTCAACTTTGTATTTGTAAACTTTTGGCTTACTCATGTCAAACATTAAATTCATTAGTAAACTTTTAATTTAATTTACTATCGTGTGCTTTCAATCGTGCCTATGAATATATAATACAAGCAAAAAAGGGAAGGAAATTTTTCTCATATAACTCTACTAGAGACTGAATTTGGAATCTTAAGACATTCTTGACTATTTTCATTCTTTGTTTTCACATGCTATCCATTTTTACTGATATCCTTAAAACTCAACAAGTTTCTTTTAGATGTGGTAGAATAGAGTGCATTTTCAATACATAATTTTGTTCTTTTAGGTAATAGAATATTAGCGAAGCTTTCAATGCACAATAATTTTATTTATTATAGATACCTACTGTAACACCTCCTATTTTTCCCCTATATCCTCATATTAGATCACTTTTGAACCACTCTTGGGCCTTGGATAACTTAAATTGAGCTTTTTATGTGAACTTGAAATTTTCAAAAACGGAAAAACGATGTTACTGTTTACTGGCCCATTTTCCAGATTTCTGACCCAATTTTGAAAATTCATAATTAATTCTAGAAAAATCAAAATTGATATTTTTTGTCAGCTTTGACTTTTTGCCATAATTTCCAAAATACCATCACTTTTTTTACTCTTTCTTAATTCCAACATTGCCCTTGGTTGACTTTGACATTTTTTGTCAGCTTTGACTTTTTGGTTGACTTTTGACCAAATTACCAAATTGTCCTTATTATTTGATGACATTTTGTACCCTATGCATTTTTAATCAAATGATGATTTTACTCTTGTCATTTGTGCCAAATGAACATTGTGCCCTTGGGTCATTCTTACTTAAAATCCTTAAAACTATGGGGGCTTTTTCCTTTCTATATTTCCATATCCATGGGCATTAATCATCACATAATTACCGGCTTAGTCTCCAATTCCTCTCACAAGAATATACGGATATTACACCAACTATTTATCTTTTCATAGTTCTTATCGGTCTTTTTCCACATTAGGTGGGAATTATAACCACCACAATTCTGACCATGCCCATAGTTGTTGCCACATCCATGATTCGATTACAACTACTAATAGATTCAATTGAGACTATATTAACTTTTGGGAATGGAGTTGAGCATATTAGACTTGGTTCATGATTTTTCAATAAAAAAATCGTTTGTTCAGCTATGAGAATGTAAGAAATTAAATCAACATATTTCTTAAAATATTTCTCCAGCTTATATTACTACAACAAGAGCAAATTCGTTGCATGAGACATGACTGAACTAGTTTCGCTCACAAACTTAAAGCTTTGAGAATGCAAATGCATCCATTCCTAACAACTGTTTTGGAAAGATAACCAATTTCTTATTATAACTTGTCCCAATTTTATATATGCAACATAGATGATGCTACGACTATTCCTCAAGATGGCATATTAAAAATAAATATCAACCATATACAATTGAATTCCAAATATACGTAATCCTTGATGAGAATTTAATTGATTGATTTAAACTAAACTATTAAATTATCTCACTATCTTATGCATTTATACAATATTTAGTCCCACCATATTTTAATTTAAATACAATTTTGAGGAATTCAAACAATCAAATGATTTCAAAGGTTAATAATCAAACAATTTTAGGAGTTGAATGACATGCAAAATAAGTTATGCAATTTTTGATCCCATGCCCTTTAGTGCTCCGCTCTCATCTCTTTCTTGGAACAAAAACAAGATTGTACGATAAGTTTATGAGAATCAAATCAGTACAAAGGCCCATTTAGAGGTCCCATGCAAAGATGAGATGGAAAAACAAAGTAAACGAGCTTTTTTAGATGTCATGTTTGGAGACATATTTGTACAGTAGACTTACTTTAAAATCCCGCACTATGAATTAATTATCTAAAATTTCAAGAGGTTGTTAATAGTAACTGCTTTATTTGTTAATGGTACTCCTCGACTTGTTATTAACAACCTCTTAGAATCTTTGAATAATTAATTCGCTATCACAGACCTAAATACAATTCTCCCTATTTATAACAAGGTTAGAGAACAATTGAAACATTAGAACAAAGTTGAAAAATTGGAAAAAAAAAACAAAGGCGATATTGCAAACAAAATTATGACTGAAGGGCAACATAATACATAATAAATATATGATCTGCCATAAAGCTACTTGTTATTTTTAAAAACATTAGAATTTTAGCTTTCATATGTGTCGTCACTTGGTCCAATATTGTGATAGAAAATATTAAAATAAAGAGGAATAATTTGAATGTGAAGAATTAATTCCAAATTGTAGATCTAAATCTCACCGAATACCAAATAGTAAAATAAAATAATTGTTTATACGGCGGGCCATTATCCCATGTTGTTATCTTTTCTAATACTTTAGATATAAATGTATTATTGAGCTCTGTCCCCTGCACTCATCGTTTAACAACACATTTGAAGGATTAAACTATTATATTGGTGGAGACGTCTAAGATAAATTTATTTTAAATTGATCACTCGAACGTTATCTCAATTATTTTTTTAAAGTGAATGCATTTTGAATGATAACAATTACATTTTTATTATAAACAAAATTGTTTTGGCAATTTTTTGGGTTAAAACAGTTTTTAATCCATTAATTTTATCCTCATTTTTGTTTTTGTCCCTCAAAGGGTGAAATAACTCATATTTTTACTATACTATATAGATCAATCTTTTAAATAAAATGAAATTTGATAGATCAAAACCGTTGATTTTAAACTTAAGGCACCAAAATCAAAATAAAGATAAATTTTTTTTGATACAAATAAAGATAAATTTGATAAAACCTATTTTCGTTTTGTAGTATTTCATTCGTTGGAGCTTTGAGAGCCTGATTTAGACTTTAGGTAAAGGTCGGTTTAAGGGCCCAAACATTTGTAACACAAGCTCACTGGTGCCAGTGCCACTATCCTTCTCACTCGTCAATCGTGTAATATTCAGTGAGCTCGTCTATAACTTACGGGTTAACAATAAGCCCCCCCCCCCCAAAAAAAACCCCCAAAAAAAAGTATTTTTAGTAGCAACGTTGTCTTAAAAATTTTGTAGATTGAGCACTGTTATCTCATTCTATTAAAAAATCCATGAAAAAATGGATGTTGACTGTATAAGAATTAACGTAGACTGTTAACAATTTTTTAAACCACATTACCCATCAAAGAAGAATTGTTAACTCATTATGTAATATCCCAAAATTTCGTAAACGGAAATAAAGGCCAAACCAATGAATTACGAAATGATTTAAGGCCCCATAGATAAGAAAAATAGAAAGGAAAATGCCTATAGACAAGAAAGGATGATCGACTAAGTCCCTAGTTTTGAAGATTTTAAGTAGAAATGACTAAAAGGCAAAATGGTCATTTGGCCTAATAATAAGGGTAAAATTGTCATTTTGAATAAAAAGGCCTAGGGCATAAAATGTCATCAAATAATAAGGACATTTTGGTAATTTGGTCAAAAGTCAACAAAAAGTTAAAGATGACCAAAAAGTCAACATCAACTCAAAAGTCAAAGTTGACAAAAAATGTCAAAGTCAACCAATGATAAGTTTGGAATTAAGAAAGAGTAGAAAAAGTGATGACATTTTAGTAATTAAGAAAGAAATAAGAAGGTAGTGGCATTTTCCTAAATAAGTGGAAAGTAAGACAAGTAATGGCATTTTCGTAAGTAAAGGATTTCAGAGTTAAGGACGACTGAGAACTAATTATTTGAGGTAGCAGGAGTTCTCAAATGCCAGAGACCCGAACTGAGAAAAGTTTAGTTGGGTCATAAAGTAATTAATAAAATTATTACCCTGTGTCCGGTGTGGGCAGTTTCAAAATACGGAGAACAACAGTGGCTGAAAGTCCCGAAAAAGTATTTTCTTAGAAAATTAATTACGGAAAATCCTGGAAGAATTTGGAGGAACGGAAAAGGGCTAGAGTATCAAGGAAAAATATAGAATTTTTTCATGCCTTTAAGTCAAATTGGCCGCCGAAAGCACATTTACCGGTGTTGCACGCAAATCGAGGAATCTTGACAAGTTACAAGGGAAACCTGGAGATGCTAAGGGCTAGGACATGACGCAACCTATGCAAGGAGGCCTAGGGAATGGCGCCACATGAGAGAGAAAGTCTCCGGAAAAGTAAAAAGATAATTACCCGTATAAATGGTACTTTATGGAAATGCATGCCACCGGATTAAGTAACTGGACAGTGATGGATCTAGTCAGCCCAACTAAAACATTAATGTCGTGGTTGAGAGTAATTATAACACTTTTTTCACTCACCACATGGGCTTGACAAGTGCCAAGATCTCAAGATTCAAGAGGAAAACTTAGTCATTAAGTTTAAATCCTAACCATCAATTATTTTGTGAGGATTTTTAAACACCATTTCCTCTCTCCTTCTCCTCATTTGGCCTTCCATTTCCTCCCTCCAAGCTGTAAAACTCACGCCATTTTTGAGCTCTCAAGAGGAGGAAGAAGAGCCTCAAGAACAATAAGGTAAATCACTTAAGCAACACCTCTTTACATTTTCCTACTCCTTGCAACTTCTACTACCTCTTTAATGGTTAATTTCCTTGATCAAATCCCTCTTTTTGAAGATGAAAAGTTAGGGTTTCAAGGTATAAAAATGCAAAAGAGAAGGCTTTTGACTTAATAAAAGATTGCGAGTCCATTCTTGAGTAGTAAAAGCTAGTTTGTTGGTTGTTGATGGTTGTTTTGGTAGATGTGGGAATTTTTGGAAACCCTAAGGAAAGGGGGAGGTGCTGTCCATTTGGTGTCTTATAGGGGAAAGAGGTGTTTGAGTCATATGATGCTTGAATCATTATTTGGAAGCAAGAATACACAAGTATTCATAAGCAAAAGTTGAAAAATCCAAGAACCCTTTTTTTCTGTTTTTTTTCAAAAA
The DNA here is from genome assembly GCA_025593235.1 of Vachellia pachyceras. NCBI lineage: Eukaryota > Viridiplantae > Streptophyta > Magnoliopsida > Fabales > Fabaceae > Vachellia > Vachellia pachyceras. The sequence goes on along the minus strand of JANTPZ010083418.1, from coordinate 41,723 downwards.
TCTGTAAAAAAATAGAAGAAGTGGGATTTTGATGATTCTAATGCTTCCAATAGCTTTAAAATGATGTTTTGTGTAGGGTAAAGCTAATAGATGGATTTTAGAAGTTTAAGGAACTATAAAAACCAAAGCCTTGAACTTGTAGGACTCTTAAAAATCTAAAGGGGGTTTTAGTACGTTTTTACAAGTTTTATGGCATCTTGATGGTTGTATGTTTATATGAATATTATGCTATGATCTTTAGGTATTTAAGACCCTCACGAGCACACTTGGAAGGGATCCAAGAGAACTTTGAAGTTTAAGTAAAAAGGAAAGGAAAGCTAAAGGTAGTAAGACTACTAACTCTTCAAAGCTATTTTATGAACTTGAGTGAATGGTGCATTGTTTTATGATATATGAGTTTATGTTATGCGTATGGTATGTGACTTTGATTACTATGACCATATGCATGTTAATGTAATGTTTGAACATATTGCATGTATCTTGCTCATACACACTCCTTTAAAAGCATTCCATGCAAATTCACATGTTTTTGTTAGTCTACCTATGTTTTCAATGCATGAAATGACAATTGAGCCCTTACTAATTCGATGCCGGTATTTATGCTTTTACATGTGCACCCGATATCCAAGGCCAGCCTCTTCCTCAAGGACTTGATGGGCCCAAACTAATGTGGATACCGGGTACTGAAAAGGCCCATAAAAGGAAGCAGCCTTTCCAAGCCAACACAATCCAGGATCCGAACTCTGAACATTGCATAAGGGATTTAGCACCTTATCCGGCCAGAGCGGATGACATTGATGTTGAACTGATAATGAATGAATTAATGAACGATGATTCAGTATAGACACAGGTGTTGAATTGAAACTTGAGAGAGCACGGTATTATTTGTTTACGTAGACACTACACTAACAAACCAAAGTATTTATATTAAACAGAAATGATACAAATGATGAATCCCTTGAGGAATATTAATTGCATGCAACATAATGCATCTTTGAACTTATAAATATTATTGTTCTCCAATTATCACAGACACAATCTCACGAGGTCAGTTAAGAAAAGCAGCATCTTCCCATTTATATCAATATCTCTTGCGTCTCTTCAAATTATATTCCCGGTGACTGTACAAAGTTGAGAAAAATTAGAATGTCAAAATCAATTTACAATAATAAACATTTGGCTAAAGTATACTTTTAGTCTTTTATATTTGCGTCAGGTTTTATTTTAGTCCTTTAAGTTTTAAAATTACACTTTGTCCCTCAAATTTAACGTCGTTAGTATTTCTTAATAGAAATTGCTGACTCATCAAATTTAAGCGACATAATTCTCATGGCTGAATAGTCATCAATCAAGTTTGATTTAAAATATAAAATTTATTATATTATTAAATTAAGATTAAAATGTGAATATCTTTGTCACTGTTTTATTACATTTTCATGTCACTTAAGTTTGATGAATCAGTAATTTCCATTAAAATATACTAACGGTGTTAAATTTAAGGGATTGAAAACGTACTTTTTAAACTTAAAGAATTAAAATGAAATCTGATGCAAACATAAAGGACCAAAAGTAAACTTTAGCATAAACATTTAGCAGCTTGAAGAGTAAATTTGAGGGAAACATGTATGATGTGTGAAAAAACGTTTCATTATGTACAAGGCCAAGGATGATGGAAGAGACGGTGTGTAAATATAAATGAAGGGAGAACTAGGCCTAACGACCACTAATGATAAAAACTCATTATTCCACATCTAAATTTGTGTTGCTTGAGAAGTAAATCGCGTTAAATATTTTTCTATGTTGTAAATCTGCTTTGTATGATTGATAAAATTGATGGCCTCCTAAACTTGCATTGCAAATAAATTCAAAATTCAAAGTGAATAATGTAATGTGCAGTATGCCAAACTTTCTAAGTTGCACAATTAAAGAATATCACACTAGTGAAGAAAATAAGAAATTCCAAAAGGAAAAAAAAACAAAAGAGCAATCTAAAGTAAAATGTGCATATAGATGGGTAGGTGTGGATGGTATATGTAAATGTGCGTACCTTTCAAGAGCAGCAAGTGTGGTTTCGGAGAAGATGGTGCAATCCTCAACCTCTAGATATTCCAAACTTGGAAGTATGTTGTTGATGCTGAACTGTTCCTCAGGGATTTCAACTTGGTTGTTATTAAAAAGTCCCATTAGCTAAGAGCACTCTTTAATTGCCAGATGTTCCAACAGAGGAAGATGTTTAGTGATGGGCAAAGAGGGGAATAACCATTTCAACTTGCTACATCTAATGACTATAAGATATTCAAGTTGTGGGAAGCACAATGAAGGATTTGGGGAATCATTCGGAAAGTGGTGATGATGCTGATACTGATGTCCTTCTTCTTCTTCTGATAACCACGGCATAATGATTTCATCCAAATCTTCACATTCTTTAATGTTCAGTATCTCTAAACATGGTAGGCTTCTGATGACAGAGTTTGGGAACATACACTTCAATTTTCTGCATCCAATCACATTTAGACTCCTAAGATTTTGGAAGATGATGGAAGCGGGACCCTCCCATACAGATACGAGGTTCATTGAGTCCTCCAGATACAAGCACTCTACTCTCGAGATCATCAATATCATCCCTCTTTCTTCATTTACACTTGGTGAAGTTTCAATACCATTTGAATCTTCTTTCGAAACCTGTGGCAAATAAAATTTCAATTATCAAACACCAATTTATTCACATTAATCAAATTTAGCAGTACACGTTTCTTTTTTTTTTTAAAAAACTTAAATTTAAATTAATAAAAATATATTTATTTTTAGCATCCTGAACAAAGTCTTTATTTATATATAAATGTTTAAATATCAATGTAGGAAAAAATATTGAATTTTTTGGGGTGAAATTTCGTAGTCAAAATTTTGATATGGATGTACATGAAAATTTTAAAAAAATGCGTTGAGTAAATATGAAAAAAAAATGACATGAAATGAAGTGACTTATATTCCATAGTTTCATTGCTCTGCAACTGCAAGAAAATATAGTTGTGTACGTACATGAGTCAGGTATTGTTTTTCTTCTTGCTGTCCTTGCATCTCTTTGTAATTTATAAGTTACCTATTTATTTTATATAGTTGCAACTATGCTACTGTATATGTGATTCTAATCACGTTATTCCATCTAATTGTTCAAATTCTAATAAGAATAAAAAAATATTCAATCATACCGATATTGTTCCCAATTGTTGAAGAGTTGATCTCATACTTAAATCCACAAATTTGGGGCAGTTGCTCATGTTAATGACTTTCAACTCCATCTGAATCTGCAACCTTCCTTGACAAACACTCTTGAAATTTGGCAAATTTGTTAACTTTATATCTGTCAAGCTTGAAAGCACAATTGTTTGATATTCCCCATTTTCTGCAATTAGTTCCTCCAATTCCTCACACTCACATAAGATCCGAGTTGTTAGTTTGGGAAGGCTGTTGTGGGCAATGATGCTTGCAGAGAATAAAAACTTCAACTTTACACATCGAACCAACTCTAAGGAATCAAGATATTGGAAGCTCAAAACTTGTGTGGGAATAATACCTCCTCCTATCATTTGTTGTTCTGATTCCATCAACGTTCCTGAGTCGTTGGTTTCTTTTTTGTCATCATCACCAATGACTTGCCACATGTGGTAAACAATAGGACTTTGAGTATTATCAATCTCTCCAACATTCATCATAGAAGGGGCAAGTTTGAGAGCCTCATTATTATTTAGTTGGTTGTATTTCAAAACATACCTCCTTACAAGTCTCTGCAAATATATAAAAGAGAAGTAAAAGGTGGCTGTAGAGAAATAGTGTCTTTTGCTTAGCATTTAATTTATTGCAGGAACATATAAAAGTTAACACATGTAATTCACTGATTTGGTTGCTTAAAATTTGTATGCCAGGATATATATATATATATATAGTTTCTTCATCACTTGTTTGCGCTCGCACATACACTGTATATACTGGAATCATGTTAAAATTGGAAATATATAGATGATCAAATTCCTTCTGTTAAAGTTGTTTCGTTTGAACTATAATTGGTTTGTCAGATAAGAACATGGGCACGAAAACAATGAGAACATGTTTTAAAAAATAGAAGCATTAGGAAGCATTGAGAGGCACAACTTACCTCTTTAGTCCAATGAATAGCTGCACCCTTGATTGGCATAAGGTTTGGGCAATCATGTACCTCAACTCTAGACCCTTCTATGTGCAACTTAAACCCTAGCAAGACATTAACCAATCTTGGCAAGTTATTAAGTTTCATGTCTTTCATGTTTGGGAACTTGATCTCCCTTTCATTGTCAATGCCATGATTTGAGCACTTGAAAACTTCTTCCATTTGAGAGCAGTCTGTTATGGTTAGAGTGCTTAGTTGCTGAAGCATTGAAGTAGTACCATTGGTCATCAAAGATAAAATGAATTTAAGCTTGTCACAATGAGATATTTCCAACTTCTTCAATTTTGGAAGACAAGATTCTACAACGGATAGATTCTTTTGAGTCTCGTCATTCCCTAAAAAAATTGTCTCCAACTCCCCACAGCAAGATATGACTACAAATGTTAACTCGGGAAGACTTTGACATATATGAGCAGAAAATACATATTTCATTCTTGCACATTTTTTCAATGTTAATTCTTTAATGTATTGAAATGTTGGAATTTGTTCTTCAATGCCACGCTGAATCTGAAAAATGTATTCCACTCCACAATTATCAAGTTGAATCCTTCCCATAGTTGCCATTGGCGTGAATCCTTCATTCCTCAATTCAACAACATTGAGTTCTTGCAAGTCCTTTGTGAAAAAAGAAAAAACGGACGAAAAGAAGATGAAAACAATAAATTGGGATTAATTAAAATTCTACATATATACATATATTATTCTTGCATAGACTACCTATTCTATCAATTTTTCGTCAGATTAATTATTTTATTGTACTATATTTATCAATATTTTCCATATATTACATTGTTCTTATGGTTATCATGAGAATTATTTCATGTTTTTAGTGTGTATCTACATATATATATATATATATAATTTTTTTAAAAATATTTTTCTTAATCCCTATATTATTTCTTAGAATTAATGCATTTTGAATTATAACAACTATGCTTTTCATTGCAAATAAAATTATTTTGATATTCTATAATAATTAATGCACTCTGGAATGAAAATATTTTACTTATTGTACCTTTGCTTTGGCCTTAAATATGTTCAAAAACTAGTTGAAAATATACTCTTATAATTTTTTGAGACAACTATTGTGATGGTAAATGATATTTGAAGATTCTAATCAACATGATATACATTGTAATTCTTACCACTATTGCAAGTTTGTGAAGAGCCAATCCCAAACTTGAATCAACAAATTTGGGGCAGTTGCTTATGTTGATGTCTCTCATAAGCTCCACCTTAATCTGCACCTTTCCTTGAGAAACACTCTCGAAATTTGGCAAATTTGTTAGCTCCATCTTCCTCAAGCTTGAAATCACAATTTTAGTCTTGGATGTGAAGAAAAGTCTTTTGAGCTTGTTGCACCTCTCAACTTTCAACTCTCTTAGTTCTGGGAAGTGGACATGAACATTGGACATGATACGATGTTCCCCATTATCTGCAATTATTTCCTCCAATTCCTCACAATCAGATAAAATGAATTTAAGCTTGTCACATTGAGAGATTTCCAACTTCTTCAATTTTGGCAGACAAGATTCAGCGATGAATATATTCTTTTGAGTCTCTTCATTCCCTGAAAAAATTGCCTCCAACTCCTTACAGTAAGATATGTCTATAGAAGTTAACTCTGGAAGGCTTCGACAAATATAAGCATAAAACACAATTTTAAATCGGGCACATTTTTTCAAAGTTAATTCAATGAGGTATTGAAATGTTGGAATTTGTTCTTCAACCCCAATATGATAGTGGAAAATGGATTCTGCTACACAATTATCAAGCTGAATCCTTTCTATAGCTGCCAATGGCTTGTATAATTCCTCATTATTCAATTGATGGCCCTTAACTTCATGCAATTCCTATGTGAAATAAGAAAAAAGGGGAAGGCGAAAAATGAAAATCATTAACAGATTTCTCAAAACATGATAAATTACCATTAATTAAAATTCTATGTGCGCAGGTATTACTCATAAATAGACTTAATTTCTACAGTGAAAAGCTACTAGAGTTATTTATCCAAAGAGTTGGGCTTCAAAGGGGCTTCATAAGCACAAAGTTGCTTGTTCGAATGTGTGATCTTATGAAGAAAGATAATATTCATAATAAACCTGTATGAAGAATGATTTGAGTGGAACTTATTGAAGAAAAAATTGTAGAAAATTGTTTGATGTGATTTCGATATGTACAAAAAAGGGATGTACCAAAAAGAAGGTAGATCAAGTTGTTTAAACTATCTCTCGATATGTACTTATATGAACAATATTTGCTATTCTATGCAAGCTAAAAAAATTTAATCACGTTAACAAAGATATTATTATATAAAAAACTAGTTTATTTTAACATCTTTATTTTTTGTAAATCAAGTTAAAGTGTGTGACAACAAATGCATACCATATTTGGACAATCCCTCCAATCAATTTTCTTTATAGATGGCCACCTTCAATGATACCTCTCCGAGCAAATTTCAACAAGGCTTGGAAGATTTTCTAGTTGGAGATATTCCAAAAGAGTAAACAATATCTGAATCTCATCTTGATCATGCATTGGTTGTCCTTCATCAAACATAAATTTCATCTTGGGAGCATTTATTATGGAAAGGTGCTGCAATTGTACAAACCTTAGAGCCAAAAAGATCGGGCATACAAATTCTCATTCATCGCAATTACCAATAGACAAAAATTTCAATTTTGGGAATCTCAAATTCTCCTATACATCACTACCACCCTCTCTTTGTAACACATGCTTCAATTCACTGCAACCTTCTATTGTGAGCTCCTCTAAGGAAAACAGAGTGCAAGCAGCAGAGGCAGGGAAGAGAGATGTCAACTTTGGACAACTGGAAACATAGAGAAACTCAAGATTGCCTACGTTGCAATCAGTAGGGAATACGTGGAGCAATTGAGGGAAATTGTATATAAAAAGAGTTTCCAGCTTTTGAAACAAGCTAAAAGGATAAGGATCACGATGTAGTTGTTTCAGATTATTCATATCTATTAGCATTTTGGCATCCAATCTAGGGAGAACCGCATCTTCATGAGGAGTTGTTTCGTCAATAATGCATTCTATCTCTGAACACCGTTGAAGAAGAAGGTCCGTTAACTCATTCAGGCCTCCAACCGCTTGGACAATATTAGGCATGAAACTTTTGCTACCTCCCTTAAGCTCATTAAATTCAATTACAGTTGCTCTTCGTGTAAGATCCTTGATTATTGAACCTAACATAGACATATTTAACTAACTCAAGCATAAATATCTTGTGTTTTTATTTTGGAAAACCCAGTCTCTGCCATGCTGATCCCCAATTTCTAACTTATACCTTCTCAACTTCCTCAAAGCAATGGGCCCCACAAGGAATTCATAGCAATTTGTGTTTCTTGAGTGTGGAAAATGAGTGGAAACATACAGCTCTTCTAACTGTGAACACCTTCCTATTACTTTATAACAACATTCATCTATTTTACAACGTGACAAATCTAGTAGCTTCAGCTTGTTTAAATTTTCAATTCTATCTGGCATTCTTTCAAATATACTACCTTGCATGTCAATAATTTCAAGTCTTGTAAGGCTTACCACAAAAGAAATGTCACATAAATCCAGATTTCGTAGTTGTAGACTTTGAAGATTAGACGACCATTGGATTGATTGAGGTTGTACTTTCATTGTAGGTCCATTTATGCACATAATAACCAAAGCTTGGAGTCCTTTAGCGCCAACAAATGATGCATGTGATATTTCCAAGTGTGTTCTTGAGCATAACATTAGAAACTTAAGCTTTGGAGCATCCAATTGAAACTTAAGATTTGGAGCATCCAATTGAGAATGAAATAGAAAGAACATATCCTCCTCACCATACCATGAAGATGCGGCGTAGCAATCTTTCACCCCTTCATAATCGATCAGTTTGTTCAATTCTTTTGTACAATTTACGACAATGGTACGGTCCTTTAGAGATGCTTTCCACAATGCAAAATCACAAATAACATCATGCATAGTCACATATTCTTGTCCTTCATTAAACTTCGGAGAAAAATGCATCAATAATGAGGAGTCAACAAGATAATTTATAGTTGCTCTAATTTGATTTCTTATTGTTTCAAATGAGTCTACATCTCCATATAAGCGTAACCCTACTCCATATCTAAGAAGATCTTCAACTTCAATTTCATGGTCTTCAGGAAACACATCACACATTAACAACAATAGCTTGGCTTCTAGGGTTGCCAAATAATCATAGCTTAATACAAGACAAGCGAAAGCATCCCTCACACCTTTATCCACAATGTTTGGCTTCGCATTTCTCAACCTGTACAACATTACATTCATCTCATCAACTCCTTTTCCTTTCAACCAAGTTCCCATAGCTACGATTGCAATGGGTAAGCCCTTACATTCCACAACAATTGCGCGTGCCAACAGTTCTTTAGCGGCATTATTGACATGACCATGAGTTTGAAACAAAGCCCAAGCTTCATCTTCTTTTAACAAATCAAGTTGAATAATCTTCTGGCATTCCATCAAGGTACATACATCTAAACGGCGTGTGGTCACAACTTTGATGATTTCCCCTAAAGAGAATCCCTATGTCCTCAAGGTTCAACATAGCCCATACATCATCCAATATTATCAAAATTCGTTCTCCATTCTGAAATCGTAGTACTATTCTTTTTGCCTTTCCAGTTTTAGATTTTTCCTTCAATTTGAGCCCTATACTATCAGCAATTTCATCTTGAATTTGAATTATCTTTGGGTTTTGAGAAATTGTAGTGAGCACAACTAGATCAAAGAGCTGTGACTCTTTGGCTTTCTTTCCCACTTCCCTGGCCAATGTGGTTTTTCCTGACCCTCCCATGCCCCATAGCCCAATTATGGAGTTGTCATCATCATCCAATGCCTGCCACAGCTGATCAAAAGCCACTTGTGTAGAGTTGAAGAGCTTAAAGTTTTGGGAAGAGTGATTCTCTATATCCAGAACAGTAACGGGATGGGAAAATGGATTGAAGTTATCACTCTTTGTATTTAGATGAATCATCCTCTGGGTTCTGTTAGCCAACTTTTTGCAAAGACCATATCTCGTCCAAGTAGGGCACCACCCTCGAAGGCAACCATTGTTGGCCCTTAGTTGTTCCTCCAAATTCTCCACCTCTTCTATCAGGCTCTTGACATCATTCTTCCACTTGTCAACCTCACCGTCGATCGTGTCATTCCTGTTGATGGCTTCTTGAACAAGTTCCTACACCCTCCTTTGCTTCAGTGTCAGCTCCTCCTTTCTTTTCTGAACATTTCTGCTAATTTTGCCCACACAGAACAAATATTGCAACTGCTCCAGAGTTGGATGCACCAAATATTCAGCAAGTTTTGCTGCTACCGACACTCCCACCTCTGCCATTTAAGGTTAATAGCAGCCTGGAAGGAGAAACATTCATCATCGATATCAAATAATTGATAAGGAATTTTATTTTGAAGAATTGAAGTATCTTAAGCACTTAATCTTTCATGAAGATATATCATTATAAAGCTAAGAATGATTTTATTCCTATCCTTAGTAAAATGAGAAAGATCAATTGTTTTCTTGCTCTCATATCAGTTTCTTTTTCTAGGCCCTTATATGTTCAGATATTAGAGTAAAAGAACGTAGTGTTTTATGGTTCTATTTTTTTATAGATGATCAATGCAATCGTGAGAGGAGGAGGAGGAGGAAAGCGTGGTGGGCGAATGACCACATAAATTATTGTCAATTAACAAGCTAATCATACTCTGAGGATTGAGAGATATCAAAGAGAGATGCTTATTTGTGGAAAAACAAATAAAACAATGGTATAACAAACAGAAAAGGAAACATGTGAAAGAATAAACTCTGGAGAGGGATATTGCTTCATACCTTTGATGAACTTGAACTTTATGTCCTGCTTTGTAGATTTTCAAGAGCGATCGAGAAGAACAGATCAATTGCACAGCGATGAGCAGATCTTAAGAGAGATTGAGTCGTCAACTAAGTTGGAGCTTGCAAATTGAGAGTCAAAGTAAGTAGATAAGAACCATGGCCAGCAAATTTTAATTCTAATGGAATTTCGGAAATTTCGGAATTCTTTCAATGATTTTTTTTTTTCAACTCTTAGTTTTGGCTAGTAAACTTAGAGTCAGTAGACACAGCATCTTATGTTCTGGCAATCATTTCCTCCAATTTCTCGTAATCACATAAGCCTACGGATGTCAATTTGAGAAGGTGATTGTGGACAATTGCGCTTAATAAGAATAAAACTATTTCGACTTTTTACTGTAATTAATTAATTAACAATCAAAATTTAAAGAAATGACATTTTATTTGTCATTGAATTTACTGAGTGAATATATACACAATAACTTTACAAATATAATTGACAAATTTAGTTGCTTAGAAGAATATATACAATAGTACAAATTCAAACATTGATTTACCATATTACAAAGGAATAACCCATTTGATTATATTTATTCCCATTAGTAAGATAATTCATTTTGATTACCTCAAGATTGCAAATTCCATAAATGTTGCCTTCAAAGTACTGAACTACAAGTTGAAATATTTTAAAGGGAAATTTGCAATCAAGTTTCAAATAATAGAATTAATGAATAAAAAGTCTTAAGGATTCACAAAATTATCATAAGGTCTCAGGAATAGCTACTGAGGTTGTCATTAACGACCTTACCAGCCTTCATTAACAACCTCAGCAGCTATTCCTGGGCCTTATGGTAATTTTGTGAATTTTTGAAACCTTTTATTCATTAATTCTCCTATTTAGAATTTAATTGTAAATTTCTCTATTTTAAATATTAAACTGGCAGCTTTCTCATGAGGCCTTCCACTAACCCTTCATACGTTAGTGCGAATTCCCAGATCTAGATTCCCAATTCCATTTTAAAACCTTAGCTAACACACTAAAGTAAATTGGGGTAATGACAGAAATGACCTGTGAATGAAATTAAAAGGTTTAAAAAAAGGGCTAAACTAAAGCATAGAGTTGACAATTATCATAGTGGGTTTCATTATCAATCCCACTACCATTATTAATCTACATGCCTTAAACAATGCCAAGTGGCTATTATATTTTATTGAAGAGTTCACATGGATTGGTCCAAGCTTATAAACTAAAGCGCAAACAAATTGAAAGCAGTTGGAATATCACAACATATATATAATCTATACTAATTTTATTAATTAATTAATAATTCAACAACCATTAATCAACCCTAATCCTGAATAAGTGGCTATTATCACGGATCGCACCAACCATTGAGCCAAACCCAATCAAAGAGCGCCATCAAATATAGTTGACGGAAACAGAAGGAAGAACATATCATATATACTTGTTGGCAAAAAAAGAACATATCTCATATACTCCTCGTATAGTGTTTAAAGCACTTCAACATGTTTCATACATAATAAAAAATTAAATCACATTAACTCTGCCTTAAAATTTAATAAATTTTTAATTTTATTATTATTTAATGTCCGCTATAACATATGAAAATGAAGTCAACACGTAATAAATGAATAATAAAATTGTATATTCACATAAAAATTTAATAATGTCACTCATAATTCGGCCTAAATAAAGCCTTCTCTTTCTACCCCATACATAAGACCCGAGAAGTATTAAATCTAATATAATTAAATACTTAATAATTCAACAACCGCTGGTTAGCCCGGAACCATAATAAATGACTATTATTAGGGTTTGCACCTAACGCTGGACCTGGGATGTTAGATGTGCGCCCCCAGAGCAGTTGGCCCCAATTTTGGGGTGTTTCCCAAATATATTTTTGTTGTTTGTTTATATCATTATATTCTACATAAAATGAATCGTATTTTGATATTTTATGGGTAAAAAATGGTTCAATTTTCAATTTTTTTATTATTTTCCAAATGTAGACACATTAAAAACCATTAAATTCATCCAACCCTAAAAATTGAAAACTGAACCATCCAACCTTAAAAATTGAAAAGTGAACCATTTTTTACTTATAAAATATCAAAATTTCGCTCATTTTACGTAGAATTGATCAACATGGCATTTCCTGAATAATGTGCCAATATTGTTGAATAATGTATCCATACATTACAAAGACAATGACAACCCCTATATGGGTTTGGTATTGGGCCCCTGAACATTGAGCCTATGAAGCTTAAGCCCACAATAAAATTCAACTAAATAAAATATATATACCTACGCCCCAGGTCGTGTGTCCCGTCAGTCGCCTCGAAGCTCGTATTTTAGACAAGTAATGGCAAAAATGTTGGCAAGACCTATAAAAATTAACAAATAATGGCTTCGTTTGGAAACCGTTGAAAAAACGGACACAGATTCCTAGGTACTTTATGTGAGAGGAATTTTGTCTCGGCTTGCTTGAGAATGGGTTTTGGGGGTCAAAACGGGGTTCCTAACGGAAACCCAAACGAAGCCAATATATTGTTGGAGTGACGTTCGAGAATACAATCAGTAAAGTTATCCTACAACCTTAGTGTATTAGAAAGCATCATTCTCCAGGATTAAAAAAAGGTAATCGATAGAAGATAATATACCTTAGAAAGAGACAAAAGGCTTTTCCTTCTCTTGTTTCTCTTGTTCTCTTGTTGTCTCTCATTCTCTGAATGTTTAAAAATGAAGTGATAGTGGAAATTTTATAAACAATGAAGTGATGATGCTGAAAAAGTTTGTAACAATACTTTTATAGATTCATTGAATCATATATATTGATTGATAAATCAACATGATTAAATTCCTCAATTCTAAAATATATCTCTCCATCCTAAAATATTCTAATAATAGATGGAAATAATCTTTCTTACAAAATTTCCAACAACAAATTCCTCAACCTGATCAGGTTTATGATCCCTGTGAAGAACTCAGGAGCTATATTGATCCATGAGTACGTTGTTTGTTTAGAGTGCCATCAAGGCGGAGAGGATGGCCTGATGTTACTGTGTAACCCTTGTGATTCACCAGCCCACAGATATTGTGTTGGTCTGGGGAGGCAAGTTCCTGAAGGTAATTGGTATAGTATTTGTTCAGAGTGCCATCAAGGCGGAGATGATAGCCTCATGTTACTGTGATTCCTCTGGAGGAAGACAAGAGACTGATTCCTGTGAAGTTGTGTTCTGTTTGGAATGTATTTGAAGAGTCAACGCTCTATTCTGTTGGATCATATCGACAACTTTTTTCAGGATTCTATCGTCCAATAAACTTCAGGACACTTGCCAGTAGTAACATTTACTCAAGTAAAGCATTTGACAGACTAATCTGACTGCAAAATGAATCTGTCACGTTGGCATAGGGGCAGGGGCCTGCCTTGCCCATGTGCGGCCCTACATCAAATTCTTTTATACTCTTTTATTTTTGTTTTCGACCAGGAAAGATAAATCCTCAGCTCCGTTGTTTGTAATAACACTGTTAATATCCTACCTGATCTGCATCCAATTTTTATACTCCTTGATGCTTAATTAATTACATGAACCAGAAGCAACAATCTAACAATGTTTATACTCAAACGAGGCTCATCATAAGAAAAGCAGCAGGATCGTATGCACATCCTCCTTTGCTTACTGTACAAATATGAGAAAGTTTACAATATCAAAATCAATTTACAATGGCACACATTTACCAAATATATATGGGATAGGTGTGGGTAGTATTAACCTGAGTACATTTGAAGAGCATCAAGTGTGGTTTCTGGAGAAGACGGGGCAATCTTCAACCTCAAGATGTCTCAGCATTGCAAGTATATTATTGATGTTGAACTCTTCCTCATGGATTTCAAGTTCGCTATTAATACTAAGAGCACTCTTCAATCTTCAGATGTTTTAATCGTTGAAGATTTTCGGTAGAGGGTAGGCAGGGGAAGACACATTTCAACTTGCTGCATCTAATGACTGTGAGTTCAGCAAGCTGTGAGAAAGGAAACAGAATGGTATTTATATATGGCTGCAGAAGAGCCTTTTGACACTTTAGAAACTTCAACCCTCCTAGTTCCAGGAAGCAAACTTGTGCGTTGAATATGTTCTGAGGCTCCTCATTGCCTGCAACTATTTCCTCAAATTCCTCACAATCAGATAACGTTAAGAATTCCAATTTGGGAAGGCTGTGATGTACAATGGTGCATGCAGATACTAAAAAGTGAACTTTTCGCAATGAATAGCTTCAAAAATATGAAGAAATTGTGGGACTTTTCCACCCCATCTCTCTTACTATTGGTGCGCATGCTTGTGTGCCTTCATACATGAATACACAGTTTTATTTGTTCGTTTCTACAGGACGTTTTAAATCTCGTTCTATTGTATTAACATTTTCAGGTGATGGCATGTAAGAGATGGGGGAAAGCGCCTAACATTGTTTGGTTTAGGGGTCTTTGGAGGGGAGGGATGAGGAGGTGTGTTAAGTGATGGGAACAAATATGTTTGGATGGAAAAAAAAGAAGAGGAGAGGTACCAATTTTTATCTTTTCCCTCACCCTTCCTCTCTCCCTCCTTAGCTCCAAAAGTGGGGTTTTTTTGAAAGGGTGAGAAAAATTGTTACGATCTAGACTAAATTGCCCATGTTACATTTACGATATTTCTCTCTTTTTCTTCGGTGATGCTACTTAACAAGAGGAGTGAATTTTTTCCTTGTCTTTTGACTGCATTGACTCTATTTAACAACACTTCTGGGAAGTTCAAAAGCACGTTCAACAATGTTTTTCCGTAAAATGAGATAATCTTCTTCACATATTTACCTTGACTTAAGTAAAAGTATTTCTCCACTGTGTTCCCAAACATATCCACTTTTCATTCTTTATTAAGTTTTTCTTAATTTATTTTTCACAATTTCAAGGTCATTGTATCTTCCCAGGCTAGCATCAATATTTTGATAAATCATACAAATTTCCTATAATTACAACATGCTATATTAGGATAATATTTTATTTTTTAAATAATGCACTTATCTCTTGTCATATAGTTGACGTGTTATCAATTTTTATCCAACTCACTTTTTTTAATTTCACAAAAATTATGATTTAAAAAGCATATAAAAATGAGATAATATGTTTTTGAGATTCAAAATTTAAAAAATAAGAAGTGATGATTAAGATATAAATCAATGTAATAAAACAAGAAGTGAAAAATTTAAATAAAGAGATAAGGTTATATTTGACAATATAAATTTGCTTTCCTTCCTTGCTTTCTTGAACCAAACGAGAAACCTTTAGTCCTCTCACCTCCCTTTCAACCAAACAAAGCGTATAGCTTTTCCATCTCTCCCATATCATCCCCTTAATTAACCTTCCCTACCCTTCCCTCCGAAGAACCAAACACTTAAGAAGTGAGCCTTGAAGGCTCTTTTATGCTCCTTGAGCATATGTTATGTCATATTTATTTGTCATGGCCTTAAGACTTCAGTGTTTTATTTTTTGTTATTTAAGATATTTCATGGATTGCACAAATTGATACTATGTATTGCTTATAACGATTGGAGCTGAGTATATATTTTGTTGATTTGGATAGTGGAAACCTTAATCAGCTATTTCTGAGGGAGTTAAGTATAATGACTGTTTAGAATGAGGTATTACAGTTTCAACTTATTGCACATTTGATTTCTGGACTCTATAAATTTGACAAATAAAATTGTATTGTGGATAGGTTCTTTTTATATTTCCTTCATGTGTGTTTGGCAACAACTTTTTGGGAGTCCAAAATGTATTTTGGACCGAAAAGTTTTTTAGCTTGCATACTCTGACATTTAATAACTCCTTCTTTTAAAATATATTCTAAGCAAAAAAAACTCCTTCTGGACAAATAAATGAACTATGAATCCAACATTTATCTAATTATAAATACATTCTACCAAAATGCATTCCCCCACCAGTTTTTCAAACGGGCATGAACATCTCCCCAAAGAAGTAACACATAATTGTTTGAGGCATTGGAATATTGGAATTTAATCTCTATATGATGAATTTGTCATACCATCCCACAATAAGGACAATGTGTGCTCCATTTTTTTTTTTCTGGATGAAAGTCATTTTATTTCATAAAATGATTAAAAATACAAATAAAACCCCCAACTGATCATGGATCATAAGCAAACTAATAATTAAGAGTTTTGAAAACAAAACCATATTATCATACACAAACATGAACACCAACACAATGACATTTGAAACTACCAATCTAGAGTCTGGCTTTAACCCGTAGGTCTAAAAGTCAGACAACACTCTAGAGACCAGTTAAAGCTTGAGTTCAATCCCAAACCAGCTGCAACACCACCAATCTAGACACTGCATGAAGTCCCAAAGAACCGGAGTAGATTCTATTTGGCGACATTGCTGCTAGTGGCTTGGATTCTCCCTTTCTCATTTGATGGTCAATAAAGACAAGGGATTCCTATGTGACAGAAAAAGAAAATCATTCACAAATTGAAGAAGGCAAATTTTTACGTCACTTCCTTGATTGCTTATTTTCAAATACATCTTAAAAAACACTCAAAGCTTGTAAAGATGTATTAATGAAGTAGCTGATCATCTCTTCATATGTAATTGCATGAACCCTACTTGCTATTTCATGCATGCCTAAAAAAATTACATGAAGTAAGATATATAGAAAAAAACTACAGATTCTCTATATTCTTAACATTTTATGAAAATCAAATGAAAGCATCAAAGAGTAAACGCATACCATATTTGGACGTGGTTGCCTTATGGTTCTGAATCAAATGCAGTATTCAATCTTGGACAGTTTGTCTGTTTTACTTTCATTATAGATGGCCACAATACATTATATCTTTCCGAGCAAATTCTGAGTAGATTTGGGAGGCTTTCCAATATGAGTTCTTCTAAATGTGGAAGCACCATGTTAGTCTCAATTCCGTCACAAATTGATGTTTCTTCACCAAATACAAATTTCAACTGAGGAGCATCTCTTATGAATAGAGATCTCAATTGTACAAACGCTTGAACACAAAAGCTTGGGCAAATAGATTCTAATTGGCTACAATCCCAAACAGATAGAATTTCCCATTTTGGGAATCTCAGATCCTCCCATGTATCAACACCATCCTCTTTCTCAATTACGTGCTTCAGTCCATCACATCTTTCTATTTTGAGTTGTTCTAGTGATAACAAAGTGCAAGCAACAGAGGCAGGGAAAAGAGATGTCAACATTGGACAGTTGACAATGCCGAGGAATTTAAGGTTGCCTAAGTTGGATTTACTAGGAAACAAGTTAATCAATTGAGGGCAACTTTCTATATATAGACTTTCTAGATTTGGGAATAAGCTAAGATTAAAGGGACCACAAGATAGATGCTTTAGATTCTCCATACACTTCAACACCAGCTCAACCAATCTAAGGGTAGCTATGTCTTCATGAGGAATAGTTTGATCAGTAAAGCATTTGATCTCAGAACAATGTTGAAGACACAGTTTTGTTAACTCATTCATGCCTCCTACAGCTTGAACCACATCTGGACTGAAACTTTTGCAGCCTCCTTGAAGCTTATAAAATTCAATTGCAATTGCTCTCTGTGCAAGATCCTTGATCATTGCACTTGAGATGGAGATATTTAACTCTGCAAAGAATAGCTCTCTTAAGCCCTTATTCTGGAACATAGTCCTGTTATGTGGCCCCATTTCTAATGTATACCTTCTCAATTTTGAAAGAGCAGGGACACCCAAGAAGCATTCATAACAAATTGTGCATTTGGAAGGCTGTATTATATAAGCATATAATTCTTCTAGCTGTGAACACCCTCCTATTGCTTTATAAAAACACTCTTCAGCTATACACCAAGACAAATCAAGCAATTTCAATCGATTTAGGTTTTCAATTCCGCTTGGAACTTTTTTGAATTTGCTTCCTTTCAAGTCAAGAATTTCTAGTACTTTAAGGCTAACCACGAAAGTTATGTCGCCTAAATCCCAACCATGCAAGCGCAAAGTTCGAAGATTCAACAACCACTGTATTGACTGAGGAAGTAATTTTGTCAATAAGAAAGATCCATTGTTAACCACAGCTACAACTTTCAGTCCTTTTACACCTTCAAATGATGCATGTGATAAATCCATGGGTTTGCTTGAATTTATCAGTAGAAGCTCAAGTTTTGGGGCATCCAATTGAGAAGGAAATTGAAGCAATTTATTTTTTTTATTCCATGAAGATACTGCATAGCAATCTTTTACTACTTCATCTTGAAGCAATTCATATAATTCTTTTGCACTGCCTGCCATAATAGTACCAATCTCCTTAGGAGCTATCCATAAAGCTACATCACATAAAGCTACATCACGAACCATGTCATGCATTTTCACACATTTTTCGTTCCAGAGGTTGACATAATACATCAAAAGCGAAGAGTCAATCAGAACATTTATAGCTGCTATAACTTGGCTCCTTGCTATTTCAAATGAGTCAGCATCTTCGCAAAGGCCCAACCCAACTCCATATCTGAAAAGATCTTCAATGATAATTTCATGATCTTCAGGAAACAATGCACACATCAAGAACAACAATTTGGCTTCTACAGTTTTCAGATAATCATAGCTTAACTTGAGACAAGCAAAGGCATCACTCCCTCTGTTATCTACATCAATTGGTTTCGAATGTCTCAACCTGTGCAATACTACATTCACCTCATCAAGTCCTTTTCCTTTTAAGCACTTCCCCATGGCCACAATTGCAATGGGAAGCCCCTTGCATTCCATGACAACTTCTTGAGCCCCTTCTCTAGTATCATCATCATCTACTTTAGCGTGAGTTTGAAATAGATCCCAAGCTTCATCTTTTGTTAGTAGACTCAATGGAATAGTTTTTTTGCAATCCATTAGAGTACATACTTCTTGACGACGTGTGGTCAGAATAACTTTGTGGTTTCTTGGACCAGTTCCATCCCCAAATGGATTCCCTATATCCTCAAGGTTCATCATAGCCCATACATCATCCAATATAATCAGAATTTGTTCGTCTGGAATCCATAATTTCATTGCGATCCTTCTTGCTCTTCCAGCTTCACTCTCCTCCTTCAACTCAAGTCCTAACAAGTCAGCAATTTCACCCTGAATCTTCCTAATATTTGGAGTTTGGGAAACCGTTGTGATTATAACTCGATCAAATAGCCCTAATTCTTTGGCTTTCTTTCCTACTTCCTTTACCAATGTGGTTTTACTAGAACCTCCCATACCCCACAACCCAATCATAGAGTTATCTTCATCTTGCAATGCCTCCCATAGTTCATCATGTGCCCTTTTTGTTGACTCGAAGAACACAAAATCTTTAGAAGAGTGATACTCTATATCTGGAACAATAACATGATGGGAAAATGGTTCAAGCTGATCAATCTTTGTGTTGAGCTCTGACATCCGTTGGGCTGCTTTCGCTAGAATTTTGCAGAGATGATATCTCCTCCAAGTAGGACACCAGCCTCGAAGGCAGCCATTGTTGGACCTCAGTTCTTGCACCATGTTCTCCACCTCCGCTATGAGGCTCACAACCTCATTCTTCCACTTGTTCACCTCATCATCGATTCTCTCAGTCCTCTTAATGGCTTCTTCAACACGTTCTTGCACCCTCCCTTGCTTCAGTATCAACTCGGCCTTTTTTGTCTCAACATTCCTGGTGATTAGGCCAACACAGAACAAATATTGCAGCTGCTGTAAGGTAGGATCAACCAAATATTCAGCAAGTTTTTCTATTGCCAATATTCCCACCTTTTCCATTCCAATATGTAACAGCAACCTGAAACGTAAATTTCATGATGTAGAATATAATACAAGTGTCTTACATACCTAATCGTTCCTGCTATATATGAGATCTAAACTTTTTCAAACCATTTTTAGACACTGGAGTAACTGAATTTAATGTTTTGTATTGTAATTTCTATCAGATCGGTGGCAAGTTGAAAAGCATAGCTCACAAGCAGTTGACCTCTAGGATTTCAAATCACTTCAGAACATTTTTCTTGAATTTGATACACTTTGATATATTTGAGAATATTTTGGATATTTAAGATAGGAACATGTGAATTTAAGGAAATTACAAACTTTACTACATGAAGACACTGTTTACTCAGGAACCACGTCATGCAATACTCAGGAACCGTTTCAAAAAAAAAAACAATTTTTATTCCATGAAGACACTGCATGGCAATCTTTACTACATCGTCTTCAAATTTATACTACTTCCGGTCTTTGTATAAATGTTAGTTGACTTTTTATTTGAGAAAATCAAGGAAGCTATATAAATTACTTAAAAATATTTATTTATGCATATCAGTATAATACATGTCATTTTATAAGTTAAGCAAATTCGTTTAGAGAAAAGTCATAAATATAAATACATTAAAATTATTAATACATAACTGCAGCCTAAAAGATAAATTTTACTGTGTGTAGAACATGAAAACCAAGAATGAGATTTTGAGTCAATCTAGAATATGAAAACTAAGAAAGATCAATCTCCTGTTTTAGACTGTAATTTTATCAGATCAGTGCAAAGAAGTTGAAAGAATAACAGATGTGGTCTGTAAGTGAGAACTCCAATTCATAGCATAACAAGCTAAGCTACTCATACTTTGAGAATTGAGAGTGTGATAGATCCACAAGTAAGTATATACCAAATGGAAAACAATGATCACACGCACACACTGAGAAACAAAAAAAAAAAAAACAAGAAGAAGATTATCTTGGGTTCATCTACATACCGGACAAGAAAATGCTTTCACAATTGAGTTGATGATTCTCGGCTTGAAAATTCTCAAGAGCGAGATTAACAGAATTCCACACTTTCCATGAGCTTCAGACCAAAATGATGGTCATCTTTCTATCTTTCTTTCTTTCTTCTTTCTTTTAAGAAAAAGGAAAACATTTGTTTTTGCCGACTGCCTCCCACTTGATTGTCATTACGCGTTTGGGGACACAATTTCTCTACTGCTTGCTTTCCGTCAGCGAGTGCGCCTTTTGACCAATATTTAAAATTAAAAGGTTAAGTTAAAAGTAATTGGTTTTTGCTTTTCTAGGTGTATTTGAAAGTTCATAATTTTTTTTATGTATTTTGCATTCATTTGTCAAAAGAATCAATTGCTCCTCCTATCTTAAAAGCAACAGTCGGTTAGTAAATTTGTTTTGCTAAAATTTCAATTCACTTTATTAGTTATATTGATCATTTTTTCTTAAATTAATTTACCTAGGTAATAAAATGACATAAAAAATAGGTTTTAACAGTTCTCAACTCAAATGCTGATGTTGAGAAGTGCATTCATACAAATTATGTAATAGGTTTTAACAATTCTCGACTTGTGAATGTACTTCTTAACATGTCAGCATTTGAGTGAATTCTCTCATTTTTCTCTTTGTACATAATGGTTATATTCTCATGATCACATATCTACTCTTATATCAAACAACAGATAATTCATTTAATATTTTCCAAAATTCTTATTATAATAATTTATAAATTAAAATTGTTTACTTGCATTTATAAATTATGTAGATCATATTTTAACTGTTTAAATTTATTTATGTTTATAATAATAATTTTATAACATGGTAAATCTAAACCATCAATTTTTTCACTCTAGGGATGAAAATGAGATTTTGAAAAGAAAATGAGAACGGAGATATTGAGAGTACATGCATTATCCAATGTGAACCTAAACATATAAAATGTTAGAGCAAAGCATAATATGTAAGGTCTGCAACTTGTGCCCTATGTTTGAATGGGAAGAAAATTAGAGAGGAAAAACTTTCAAAAATAGTAAAAAAAAAATCTAGTTCTGATCCTTCACATAAGTCTCAGATGATTAGTTTAAAAAAATTAAAGAAACTAAATAAGTTATTTTAAAGTATTTATATTTATCATTTTTTAAATTAATCAATATAATTATACACATAAATATTCTAAAGAGATCATGTAATATATGATATCATTAAGTAATTTCTTTAGTTTAATTAATCTCCTCAAATTAGTCAATTCGGTCTTATATAAAGAATTGGAGAGTGTATTGTTTTCTTTTGGAACTTCCTTTTCCTACTTCAATTTTCCCTTCCCTCGCCTTTCCTCCCACTCCCTATGTTAGGCTGAATGAAGTGTTGAACATGAGACAGCTCTATTCTTTAAAATACAAGTGCTTCAAAGTTGTACATTAATTAAAAAGAACATTATATCAGAAAGAAAATAGAAAATGAGGAAGAATTAATGATGTTAAAACAAATATAAGTAGGTACGTACCTGTGTTTTGGAACATGGGGCAACGCTCAACTCTGAGAATCCATATAGACAAAAACTTCAACAGAAAGGGAACACTAGCACAAATGTGAGTGAGTTTGGGCAGGTCTTTAAGTGTAATATATTTCAGATTTGGAAGCAGGTTCATGCTGGTCTCTTGATCATGGATTTCCAGTTCACAGCTAAAAACTAGATCTAGTTCAGAGCACCCAATTATTATCAGATCTTCCAACTTTGCAAAATCTCCATTAATGGGCAGAGATAAGAGACATTTCAACTTGCTGCATCTACAGATTTGAAGCCTGGTAAGATTTGGAAAGCACGAGGAAGAAGATGGTGATGGATTTGGAAAGTGGTCATTTTCTGACGATACGATTTCCTCCAACTCGTCACATTCTGTAATGGACATATGACATAAACATGGAAGGCTTTTGACCACAGTGCAAGGGAAGATATACTTTAATTTTCTGCATCTGAACAGCCTTAACCCCGAAAGACATTGGACGCTTATTAAAGTTGGACCCTTCCATAAAGTAGTCATGAGGTTCGCCGAATGCAGCAAAATCAAACAAGATATATTTGAGATCATGATCATCCCTTTTTTTCCATTAACATGAAACTGTTTTTCTACACTTGCCTCAGTTTGGAAATCTTCAACTCCTCTTGATACTCAAGTTTCAGTTAACAACACAACAATTTATTATCTATGTTTTAATTAAGAATTTTTTGTTAAACCCAATTTCAAGAAGAAGTCAGTGGCGGCCGCGGCAGAAACACAACAACAACAACAACAATCAGATTAATGAATGCTTGCACATGCAAGCATACCAGGCAAACATCAGAATATGCTCTAACTTATTAAAATGTTAAGAGTAACGAAGTACACAATTATAATTTCCTTGTTCTCAGAACTTTGACATCGTTGTACATGAACATTTTGTAATGAATGCCATAGTACAAAGGGGTGAAGAGGAAGTGACGTTATTTAATCAGATTCTTTGATACAAAAAAATGTATGATGAATGGAAGAAAAGTTCATTAATCCTATTTATAAGAATAAATGAGATATTTAAAATTGTGCAAACTACAAAAGGACTAAGCATATGAGCCATAAAATGAAATTATGGGAATATTAATGGTGATTGAACACATGTTGAGATTGGAGACTTTTATTTCTAAGGATCAATTTGAATTCATGCCGGGAAGGTCCTTAACAAAAGCAAATTATTTATTAAAGGATTAATGGAAAAGTATCGGAGCAAACAAAGAATTTAGTATAAGATTGTCATTGACTTAGAAAAGGTTTATAACCGCACGCCAAGAGATGTACTTTAAAAAGTTTTGGAAAATAAAGAAGTGTATGTGGTCTATATTAAAGCCATTCAAAACATTTACAAGGCGGGTAACAAATAATGTTAGAACATCTAGATGTGAGACAAAGGACTTTCCTATTAATATTGGACTGCATCATATATAATCTCAAAGCCCTTATTTGTACCTAGTTTTATACATTTTAACTGATCTTATCAAATAAGAGATCCCTACGGGCATGCCTTTTGCTAATAATATTGTTCTTTTGGCAGAATCAAGAGATCGAAGAGATTAATTCAGAACTTCAGATATGGAGAAGGATTTTGGAGTCAAAGGGTTTTCATATGAGTAGGAGCAAGATAGACTATGTGTTGCAATTTTGATAAGAGACAAATCAGGATAAGTGATTTGGAGGTTAAATTGGAGGATAAAATCATTCCACAAGTGAAAAAATTTAGATATTTGAGATCCATGATACAAAAAGATCGTGAAATTGATGATGTTAATTATATAATTCAAACTTGATAATATAAGTGGAGTAAACTACTGGAGTTATTTGTGATCATAAAGTACCTAATAAGATAAAAGAAAATTTTGTTTCACTACTATAAGGCTAGCAATGCTATATGGTAGTAAATGCTAAGATTTAAAGGGATAATGTGAGCATAAACTAGAGATAGCCGAGATGATGATGATGATGAGACAGATATGTGGTTATACTAGAATGAATAAGATCCATAATGATCAAACAAATGAATTGGAGTGGCATCTATTGAGGAAAAACAGTAGAAAATTGTTTGAGGTAATTCAGACATATTCAGAGAAGATCATTCAAGGCATCGGTGAGAAAGGTTAATCAAGTAGTATAAAGTCTTCTAAAAAGAAATAGAGGAAGATCGAAGTGCACACTCAATAAGGTTATAAAGAGATATCTTTTGACTAATAATCTATCCAAGAATCTAATTTATGATAGAGCACGATGGAGTCATGTAATTCATGCAATCAATAGGATAATGTTTTCTATTGTTATTGCCTATAATAAATATTAAAAAGGCATGAAATGAAATTGCATATATATCCACATTTTCATCTTTTAATGAAATTGCAGTATTTTTCCCTTTCTTTTCTCCTTCCACCCTCTCTGTTTTTTCTTTTTTCTTTTTTCTTTTGGTTCTATGTCCTTCCATCTCAGTTTGACCTATAACTTCTGTATTTTATATTTTTATTTATAAAGTTGAAACTAGTAACATTATGTATATGATTCTAATCCACATAAAATTTGCCCTCTATTAAAAGATTTAGTAAAAATGGTCACGAGAATATTGATAAGTACCATTGATTTCCATTGTTGAAGTGAAACGATTTGAGTTGATCCTAAAATTGGATCAAGAGCTTAGGACATTTCAATATGTTGATGCTTCTGGGATGCAAGGCTTCAAACTGCAGTCCTTGACAAAATTTGGCAAATTTCTGAGCTTTACCTCTGACAATTTTGGAGGCACAATCTTCTCTCCATCGTTGGCATATTCTTCCCCTTTATGTCCAAATATCACCAAAGAGTACAGTTGTGAAAGAACAGTACATAAGGTTGCAGCAAAGAGTCTTTTAAGCTTGTTACACCTTTGAATCTCCAAATCCTTTAGTTCTAGGAAGCAAACTTGAGCATTATTAGATATGCTCTGAGGCTCCTCATTGCATGCAATTATTCCTCCAATTCCTCATAATCAGATATGGTTAGAAATTTCAATTTCGGGAGGCTGTTGTGGACAATGGTGCTTGCAGAGAATAAAAACTTCAACTTTTCGCATCGAACCACTTCTAAACAATGAAGAAATTGGAAGCTCAAACCTTGTGTGGGAGTAAGGCCTTTTAGTATTTGATGTAAACTGAATCCTTGTCACCACCAATTACTGTACATGACTCTTGCACTCTAACTCTTAAATTATCAAGTTCTTCTGAATTCAGAATGAAAAGTGGTGAAAAGAAACCTTCATTAATGCCTATTTGGCTGCATGTCAACACATGCCTCCTAACAAGTTTCTGTATTATTAAGAAGCGAAACAACGGAAAAAAGTAGTTTCAGGTCATTGGAAAGTTCAAGCGGGGAACAAGAGGTTAAATCATCAAATATTTTGCAAATTGGCTGAACTCTAAAGTTATTTAGCAAGAAGTATGAAATATCCACTAAGCGTCAAGTAAATATTATTGAATGAAACGGATAGGATTTGCAGTATAGAATCAGAAATTGATAAACAAAGTGCAGAACATGACTTACCTCTATAATCCTCCTGGCACTTGACCCCAGATTTGCCACCAGTTTTGGGCATATATACCAAAACAATGCAATACAAAGATATTTGAAACTAAACCCTTGGCTGAAATTGACAAGCCTTGGCAACCCCTCAAGTGTTATCAATCGCAAGTTTGGTAACATGATCTCCTTTTCACTGTCAATGTCATGATCTTCAATATCCGAGCATCTGAAAATTTCTTCCATATCTGAAAAGTTGAGAAGCATTTATATGCTTAGAGTTGTTCGTCTTGAAAGCATTAAATCAGTATCACTGATCATAAAAGAAAAAATCCTTCTCAACTTGTTGCAATGTTGGATTTCCACACTCCGTAAATTTGGCAAGCAAAATGGACCGAGTGCAGCAAATCAAAATTGAGTTGTTGTAGTGATAGCAGAGTGCAGCAACAGAGATAGGGAAGAGAGATGCCAACATTGGACAGTTGACAATGTGGAGGAACTTAAGGTTGCCTAAGTTGCAATTAGCAGGAAACATGTTGACTAATTGAGGGCAACCTTCAACATTTAGACTTTCTAGATTTAGGAATAAGCTAAGATTAGGAGGATAACGACATAGTGGTTTTAGATTATCCATATACTTCAACACCAGCTTAACCAATCTAAAGACAACTATGTCTTCATGAGAAACAGTTGGATCAAGGAAGCACTCGATCTCAGAACAGCGCTGAAGACATAGTTCAGTTAACTCATTCATACCTCCTACAGCTTGAATCACATCTGGACTGAACCTTTTGCATCCTCCTTGAAGCATATAAAATTCAACCGCAATTGCCCCCAAAGGATAACTCTCCTGTGCCTTTATTCCAGAATATAGGCATGATGCATTGCCCATTTCTAATGTATACCTTCTCAATTTTGGAAGAGCACGGACACCCACAAAGCATTCGTAACAAATTGTGAATCTTGAACGTTGTGAATTTCTAGAAGCAAACAATTCTTCTAGCTTTGAGCACCTTCCTATTGCTTTACAAGAACACTCCTCTTATGTTGTGTACATTGACAGATCAAGCAATTTCAGAAAATTTAGTTTTTCAATTCCATTCGGCACTTTTTTGAATTTGCTGTATTTCAAGTCAAGAATTTCAAGTCTTTTTAGGCTTACCACAATAGAAATATTACCTAAATCCCAACCTTGCAAGCTCAAAGTTTTTATATTAGACAACAGTTGTATTGATTGTATTGATTCAGGTACTGATTTTATAGCTGCTGTGATTTGACTCCTTGCTATTTCAAATGAGTCAGCATCTTCGCAAGGCCCAACCCAACTCCATATCTGAAAGGATCTTAAATGATAATTTCATGATCTTTAGGAAACATTGCACACATCAAGAACAATGATTTGGCTTCTACAGTTCTCAAATAATCATACCTTAACTTGAGACAAGTAAAAGCATCGCCCTCTCCCTTATCCACATCAACTGCCTTTGAATGTCTCAACCTGTGCAATATTACATTCACCTCATCAAGTCCTTTTCCTCTTAAGCACTTCTCCGTGGCCACAATTGCAATGGGTAGTCCCTTGCATTCTATGACAACTTCTTGAGCCACTTTTCTAGCATCATGATCATCTACTTTAGCATGAGTTTGAAATAGACCCCAAGCTTCATCATCTGTTAGAAGACCTAGTGGAATAGTCTTTTGGCAATCCATCAAAGTACATATCTCCTGACAACGTGTGTTGAGAAGTACTTTTCAGCTTCTGGGACCTCCATCCCCAAAGGGATTCCCTATATCCTCAAGGTTCAGCGTAGCCCATACATCATCAAATATAATCAGAATCTGCTCCTCAGGACATTGCAATTCTTCTTGCCCTTCCTGCTGTAGATTTTAACACCTGCAAAAATAAAAATTAACCTGCGTCGTATCCAAGAATACTGTCATTAAAAGCTATTCTGCAACTAATAGTTAAACAAGATGCCGCACTCTCCAGGATTAAACGGATTCTTCCAGTAAGACATGTGAGCAGAACAGCAAAAGTAATATAACTCAGCAGATAGAACAATATGTCAAAGGAGAACGAGAGGTGCACAAAAACTCAAGTACCATATGTGAAACCTCTCATTTGAGACCCTTATTATATCAGCAATTTCAAACTATTCAACACCTAAAAATGTTCAGTCATTAGACACGAATGCGTGAGCTTTGAATCAGGCCATGAAACCTTGCTTTTATTGTGCCTATGTTTGGGCTCCCCAAACATACATTCAACAGTGTTTTTCCTCAAATCGAGATAATCTTCTTTACATAGTTACCTCATAGACGGAAAAAGCATTTCTCCATCGCTTGCCTAAACGGGCACATTATAGCAACAGTTTTCAATCTTGGCCATAAAGTACAATGATGGCATTGCTTTTAATAATAAAAAAAACATAAACATTTATGGCCACAAATTGATTTCCCGTATATTGCTTTTATCAATTAGTTTTCAATGTTGGCCATAAATTACAATGACGGCATTACTTTTAATAATAAAAAGCATAAACATTCAATGGCCACAGATTGATTTGAAATAAGGTGATCAAAAGTCACAACAAATCAATTTAAAAACGTCAACATTCACATTAAGTCAAAGGCTAACAATTATGGATTTTAAAAACATATTAAAGCCCTTTCTTTTTGCCTTCTGAACCAACGTACCGATGACATGTACTTAAACACATATTTTATAGTGTAAAAGAAATAAATCATTATCCAAAAATTAGCCTTTTAAACTTTTGGGTTCCATATTAAATACCAAAACTTCCTGATGAAAGTTTTATTTAAAAATAGTATTTTTATTTCTATAAAGCTTTTAATAAAAAGGTGCCAAAAGCACAATTAACTTGCACATAAAGGTAAGGGAAAATTCCTAGATTTATTTCCAGAGACCTTTATCATATGCAAGATCTTTCCTCCTTTTAGCTCGTTTATTAATTCAAAATCATATTCACTTGGACCCCACAGTCCCAAATAATGTGAGACTATTCCTTTAACACACCCAAACACAATATTTAAAACAATCCCCCACATGTGTCAAAAGAAGTACCATTAGTTGAGTTACTCACTTGAATATAATCATTGTATCTGGTGGTTCTTAGAATTACAAATCAAACCTAAAACGATAACACATGGTACACAGAGATGTTGGTGAAACCTGCTTCTATGAATTAACAACTCTTTGTTGTATAACAGAGGCATTAAAAGTTAGATTATACCTCCACATTTCTGTTGTTAATGGTGTTTATACGTGTTAAGACAGCCATAGCATAACGAATGCTCTAGAGATTTTGCAACAATTTCATAAGTGTAGCCCTACTCCACATTTGTAAAGGTGATTCCATGAAATGTACCTGCACTGAGCACAACATCACATAGGATAATGAAATCATTAAGAGCTTATACTCAACCTCACCAAAATGCATTCTAGCACTTTCTCAAACTATAGGAAGGGACCATATATTTATTTTAGTGCTAACAGAACTAACAAACAACTTGTTCTTACCATTGAACCTCCTTCATGAGATCACCAATCACAGATGTTGGGTTGTCATCGCTGTTAATTTTGGATTGGCTTCAGTTTCATTCTCCTCGATGTTTCACTAATTGTTTCCTCCCTAAGGGTGTAGTCAAATAATCCGTAAGGTTTTCTTCAGACCTCACATAATCAATTGAAATTACACAATGTTTTAGCATCTGCCTTAGAATATTATATCTCAATCAAATATGTCTACTCTTACCATTAAAGGTTTTATTCTTTGCTATGGATATTGCAAATTGGCTATCACAATGTGAAGACACTGATGGTATTGGTTTTTCACCTGGTGGAATTTCTATCAACAAGTTTTTCAACCACTCAGCCTTAAAACCAATTAATTCCATAGCAATTAACTCATAATCGTTTGAGGATGTGGTTATGATAATTTGTTTAGCTGACTTCCAAGTCACACAACCACCATCAAGAGTGAAAATATAGCCACTAGTGGATTTTGTTTCATCTAAGTCAGAGACACAACTAGCATCATTGTATCCTTCTAATATAGTAGGAAATCCACTATAATGGATACCATAATGCATGGTACCTCTAAGTTATCTCAATACCCTCACCAAAGCCTAGTAATGTTCATTGCTTGAACAGTGAGTATATATGCTCAGCCTAAATACAGCATATGTTATATCTGCTTTGGCATAATTCATTAAATGCAATAGACTCCCAATAATTTGTGCATATTTAGATGGAGCAACTCGATCTCCTTCATGCTTTATTAAATGAACACTGGATTCATAAGGAGTACTCACAGGAGATTAATCATATTGTTCAAACTTTCTCAAAAATTTTTCCACATAATGTTTTTAAGAAAGTAAGATACCATTATCATTTCTTATGATTTTAACACGCAAAATTACTTTTGCTTAACCCAAATCTTTCATATCAAAATTTGAAGCAAGAAAAATGTTTTTGTTTCAAGCACAACATCCATACTAGTACCAAAAATAAGCATGTCATGCACAAAAAGACTAATGATCACACAATCATCATTTACAAGTTTTGTGTAAACACACCATTCACAAAAATAAGCATGTCATCCACTTACAGAAGCAAATGTTGATCCAAAAATTAGCCTTTTAAAATTTTGGGTTCCACATTAAATGTTGAAACTTCCTGGCCAAAGCTTTATTCAAAAATAGTATTTTTATTTCTATAAAGCTTTTAATAAAAAGGTGCCAAAAGCACAATTAACTTGCACATAAAGTTAAGGGAAAACTGCGAGATTTGTTTCCAAGTACCTTTATCACGTGCAAACTCTTTCCTCTTTTTAACTCATTTATTAATTCAAGATCATATTCACTTGGATCCCACAGCCTTAAATAATGTGGGACTCTTCCTTTGACACATCCACACACAATATTTACAACAACTACTTCACTCTATTCCTTCAACTCAAGTCCCAACAAGTATGCAATTTCACCTTGAATCTTCCTAATATTTGGGGTTTGGGAAACTGTTGTGATCAGAACATCAAATTGCTCTGATTCTTTACCAGAACCGTCCATCCCCCACAACCACAACCCAATTATAGAGCAATCATCGTCTTGCAATGCCTCCCATAGTTCATCATGTGCCATTTCCATTGACTTGAAGAAGATAAAATGTTTAGAAGAGTGATACTCTATATCTGGAACAATAACATGATGGGAAAAATGGTTCAAGCTGATCATTTCTTGTATTTAGCTCTGCACTCGCTGGGCTGTCTTTACCAACACTTTGCAGAGACGATATCTCTTCCAAGTAGGACACCACCTTTGGAAGCAGCCATTGTTGGCCCTCAATTCTAGCACCAAGTTCTCCACCTCCACTATGAGGCTCCCCACCTCATTCTTCCACTTGTTAACCTCATCATCAGTTCTCAGTCCTCTTAATGGCTTCTTCAACACGTTCTTGCACCCTCCCTTGCTTGCGCATCAATTCCTCCTCTTTGGTCTCAACATTTCTGGTGATTTTGCCAACGCAAAACAAATATTGCAATTGTTGTAAAGTAGGATCCACCAAATATTCAGCAAGTTTTGCTGCTACCGATATTCCCACCTCATCCATTCGAATATGCAACAGAAACCTTTCATGATGTAGAATAGAAGCACCTTACATACTTAGTCGTTCTTGCTATGAGATCTAAATTTTTTCCAGCTATTTTTAGACACTGCACTGACTAAATTTACTGCTTTAGTTGTATGCTCTATCAGATCAGTGTCAAACCGAAAGAAAAACAAGTAACAAATGTAGTCTGCAAGTGACAGCTTCAATTGCAGCACAGCTTACAAGCCACTCTTACTTGAAGAATTGAGTGTGTTTTCAGATAAACCCTTACGTAAGTATAGCAAACAGAAAACAGTGATCAGAAAATGAAAGATAAAGAGGCAAAGAAAAAGAGGTTGTCATTTTCATACCAGATTAGCTTCCACAATTCAGTTGATGATTCTTGGCGGCCGGCTAGCAAATTTTCAAGAGCCAGATGAACAAAATTCCATTGCAATGAACAGGCTTTTCATGAGCTTCAATCAGAAATGATAGTGCTCACTCACTCACCCTCTCTCTCTCTCTCTCTAATAGGCCACTATGTAAGTATAATAAATAAACAACAATGATCAGAAAATGAAAAGACAACAGAGGAAAAGAAAAAAAGATTTTCAATTTCATATTTTAGATAAACTTCCACAATGACAAGACTTTTCATGAGCTTTAGTCGTCAACTTGATTCCAACTCGGAACTTACAGGGCTCTTTTCTTTTTCCTTTCTTTTTCCAATTCAGAAGAACCCCAAAGTATGAAATAAAAATTCATATACATCATTAGTAAGATAAGAAGTCCATGGTTTATATCGGACTTTTACCAGAGCTTGGCAAAAGTCATATAAAATAAAAGTCAATTTTATCATCTAATCCAAACACATCATTAATCTGCCTTGAAGAAACGCAAGTGGCTTCATTACTTTTTTATTAAAAGTAAGACTAAGTGGCTACTATTGTATTTATGGTTGATTGGGACTTATAAGATAATCATTGACATGAGATAAAATGAAGAATTACAGCCCAATCAAGCTAGCATTATAAATCATTATTATAACTTTCTCGATGATAAATCAAATAACTTCATTATTCTTCATGATGGCTTATTGTTGTTGTTAATGAGCAATTATAGAGTAAATCATATATATTGATAATTTTTAAAATATTTTATTTTTATTATAAAATAGTAAAAAATCACTTAACCTCGTATAAATATACTTAACATAATTTGTACATAAAGAAAATAAGAAAATAATATAAAAATAGTTAAAAGGTTATTGGTAAATATTTATAACATTTTTATTATATTTTTTAACTATAAATTGTCATCATCATTCGTATTATTTCAAGATTATATTAAAAAAATGAGAAAATCTTTTATTCCTTCAACTTTTAGCCAAGTTGTAACACAATCCCTATAATTTTGACTCAGTTATAATTCAGTCTCTAAATTTTAACTCACTGCAGCTTAGTACCCATAATTTTAATCATTTTATAATTTAGTCCTCATATTTTAGAAAACAAATCATATACATAATAAAAGATCAGTGACTAAATTATAAAATTATTAAAACTATACAATTGAGTTATAGTGAGTTAAAGTTCAAAGATGAGTTATAACCGAGCCAAAATTATAGAGGTTAAGTTGCATTAAGTCAAAGTTTAAAAATTGAGTTACAACTATATCTAAAATTAAGGGACCAAAATACTAAATTTTCCTAGAAGAATTATATAACATGATATAAATATATTGTTTAAAGCAAAAGTGGGATTATATTTAATATTTTTTAAAATGGTTATTTTAGTGGAAATTTGAGAAAGTATAAAGAATCACATGTTATTTAATATATCATACATGTCACATTATATGTTAATTAACATTTGGTAAATTGTAAAGTGACTTAAAAAGTCTCTTTGAAACTTATTTAAGTGAACAAACCTCTCATTGATCTAATTCCAAGGTATGAGGATAGAATTAACAGGAATGAATGTATGGTTGATTACGTCCTCCAGAATGGGGATTGGAATCAAAGGTGAATAGAGAAGTGGTCTCCTCTTCACATCATTAATCAAATTACCTATGTGCACCCACCGAGAGAGGAGATGACAAAATATTCTGGAAACCGTCCACTGATGGGCGTTTCACAGTTAACTCTACCTATCATTTTCTTTTTGTAGGTATACAGCAAGACAATGATTCCATTTGGAAGATCATTTGCCGATGGCCTGGACCAGAAAAAAAATTAAATCCTTTTTGTGGTTAGCAGGGCATGGAAGAATTCATACAGCCCAACTGATAGTGAAACTTGGATTGGATATGGTAGCCAAATGCCCTTACGGTTATGAGCAGGAGGAGAGCCTTATGCATCTCCTTCGTGATTGCCCAAGGGCAACATAATGTTGAAGATCCATGGTACATTGTAACAAATGGGAAGTGTTCTTTTCTCTCCAAGGAGCTGATTGGTTGAAATAGAATCTGACAGGGCACGATGGATGGCAAAAAGTTGGTAAACTTCCTTAGGAGGTGTTGTTTGGATATCTTGCTGGGATTTATGGGTTTCGCGCTGCAATAAGCTTTTTGAAGAAGATCATATGAATAGATAATCAATGTTGAGTCTAGCTTTTTCAAGGCATGCTCAGATTAGGACATCATTGAGCAATATGGTCTAAGTAACGACGAGCACGAGTCCCCTGTAGAGCTACAAGGTGCCAAAGGCTATCATCTAATAGTGGAGGGTATATCAATGATCATAATGATATATCGAATGGTGGATGCTTCAATCTTATCGAATGGTTGAAGCGGTTGTGGAGGGTATATCAATGATCATAATGATATATGGTTTTGTGGTTTCAATTGTAAACTAACTACTATCTCTCCTGTGGTTGCAAAGCTAATTGGTTTCATACAAGGCCTTAATCTTTGCTGGGGTAAAGGTTTTAAGCGAGTAATTCTACAATCTGACTGCATAGAAGCAATCAATTACTCCTTAAGGGGTTGTGAGCCCCAATATCCATTTAAGGAGATTGTGGATGATCTTAGAAGTCTTATGCATCGAGATTGACAAATAGCAATCCCTCACATATGTAGTGAGGCGATACCTGTTAACGATCAGTCAGATAAACACTCGCACAATTTAGATAATATTTTTGTATATTTGATCAACCTCCACCTTTTATTCAAGAGGTGGATGTTGATGATCATATAGCCAATGGTTAGGAAGTTGTACTTTTTTAAGTAATGAAATCCAAGATTATTCAACAAAAATACTATAATAATGCATTAGAAAAGACATCTTCTAAAGGTAATGATCACAAGGTGATTTGACCTTTTTTGTTTTGGATGATCTTAATTAACCATTGGAGTCCTCAATATAACCCAAAAATTTCATGGAAGACGATTATGTTTGCTCAATCCAACCTGAATGATCTTAATCAAGTACAAGATTATTACAGGATGAATTTATAGGGTGATTCGAAACGGCCAAACGTTACATATGAATGATCTTTCAATCTTCACCAAATTTGTCTTCTTCAATTTTGAACATGAGAGAGAAAGACATTATGGTGGGAAGATACACACACACATCGAACACCATATTAAATTCGTAGAACACTTGTTTTTAAACATAAAACATATGAAAATGTTAAATGATTACCTTATTTAACTCTTTATCATCAATAACATATTTAATATTATGATATGTTAACTATTTAAACAAAAAGATTACATTCTTTGTTAATAAGAAAATTGCTATTAAAAGTTTGCTTTTAGTGTCTTGCCTTCAGCAGCAGCAACGGAAAAAATAGACTCTAAAAGCCTCACCTCCAAATATGGGCTTCAACAATGACATCAAGAAGTCATCAAAAAAATTTGCATTTGAAGGCTCTAAATAAATCAAGGATTTGATTATTATCTGTAGTCAATATCAGGATAGGATTGAACTACAACCTCAATCAACTAAAAAAAAAAGGTTAATTGAACAAGTTAAAGAAATCATGCATTCCCTAAGTTGTTGTTTGGGGACACCATGTCTCGACCACAGCCACTACCTGCTTTCCAGTTCCTTGGGACCAAATTTAAAAGTTAAAGTAAAAAGGGAACCATACTATATGTTTACTTTTTCTTTTTCTTTTGCAACATACGAATGTTTACTTTTCTTACGCCTTTGTTATCCACGGCTCTGAAATAATGGCGCCTCAACATGACCCCAAAAACCACATTCTTCTCTTTTAAAAGAAAAATACCTGCTTTTTTATTAAAAGCAAAAAAAACTAAGTGGCTACTATTTTATCGATGGTTGATTGTGACTTACAAGATAATATTGGCATGAGATAAAAGAATTACAGCTCATTAAAATAAAACTTTAACTATTTCATTTTTAATTATTAATAACTTTATTCATTTTTAATTATTAATAACTTTAACTATTAATAATAACTATTAAATTTACTATTAATTAAATTAACTATTAATTATAATTAAAATAAATAAAATAAACAAATAAAAACTATTAAATTCAGAAATTTAAATACATAAATTAAACATATATTTATTACTGCATATACTTATTATATGTTATATTATATGATTATATGAAATTCAAATATATGTACATAGATACGTTTTATCTGCATAGAGGCTCATTAAGGAACAAGAAATTGGATTTACCTAGTGAGTATAGTATAGGTAAAATGGGTTTATTGGTATTGGATTTTGATTTTCAAAATATCAATGGAATGAATTATTTCAAAA
Organism: Vachellia pachyceras; assembly: GCA_025593235.1. Taxonomy (NCBI): domain Eukaryota; kingdom Viridiplantae; phylum Streptophyta; class Magnoliopsida; order Fabales; family Fabaceae; genus Vachellia; species Vachellia pachyceras. The sequence goes on along the minus strand of JANTPZ010083418.1, from coordinate 5,383 downwards.
CCGATTCTAATTGAATTAATCCTCATCCTAACCAAAATGAGCCCAAACTATGTGATTGTTTAAATCCTCCTCTATCTGTTGCTGGTCGAGGACTCCTTCCCCTTCTTCAAACTCCGATTCATATTTTTCGTAGATAAATCTCTTATCAACGATAGAACAAGATCCATTTTAAATCATATTTAAGGGATTCCTTGATTCGGGCCGAAGAAGCAATGTCATTCGATCATTATCAAACTGACTGCAATCACTATTATAACTTTCTCGATGATAAATCAAATTAATTTATTACTCTTCAGGATGGCTTTCTATTATTATTATTATTATTATTATTATTATTATTAATGAGCAATTCAAGCACTGACCAGTTGTCAATTTAATGACCATTATAATTTCACCTTAAATAATAGTTTAGCGTTTTCTCCTTGAATTGATAACTCACGGTATATAATGTGTTGATGTTTTGTGGAGTATTTTCTTTTTTTTTCGATTATTTTGTTTTTGGCTAATCACAGACATTGTTCTATTTGAAGCAATCATATTTGAAACGTTGTTGGATATTAAAACACATCTTTCAATGAAAATTCAAATATTAATATAATATATTTTGAGAAACTAACCCTTTTTTACTAGACCCAAACACCGTTATGTTTTTTGTGGCGATTAAAATGCATCAATGAGAGAAACAATGGAACATGCAATGGGCCCAATTAAGGTCTTAGCAATGGGCCAAGGATGAAGCAAAGCTCACACAAGGATGAAAATAAGAAAGTGCTTCTCCCAAGCCAAGGCATTTGTGGATCAAGGCCACCACATGGCATGGAAGATTAAGAGTAAGGGAACAACTTATAGTTTTTTTTTTTTTTTGCCAACAAACATATAGTTCATCTTGGTTTACTGAATCGTAGAAAATGTAATAGAATGTAACGATCCTATACATACCAAAAAAAGATCAAATTAGGTCATGGTTTAACCTTAAAAAATCCGAAGTTTATTTGAAAAGTGATTGGTGTATGTGTGAAAAATTGGGAACAGGGCATTTCTTCCATTTATATTCAGCTTTATGCATGTGATGAAGTTATTGAATAAAACCTCTAAATTAATAATATATCCCATGAATTGGGTTTTGATCAAGCTCAATAGTATCGTATGATTTATATAATCAACCCCATCAATAAGATAAGACTTTATTGTTGCTACTGCTACTTGTATTCAACTTCATGAATTTTCTTCTTGCTTCATTGAATATAGATTCTATGTAATGTACATGGCATTTGTGTTTTTTTTTAGCCTCAAGTGACCAATGTACTATTTCTAGGATTAGCTTGAACTCATCCATAATCATGGCTAAAAGAGTTATATAAAGCATCATGTGCAGAGACCTAATCCGGGCTTCCTTGCCTTCCATAACCCCCATTGTTTCTTTTCCTCGATTTTATTTACTTTATTTCATGTTTGTATCTTTTTGTTGTTTTGTTTTATTCCCAATTTATGCTATTCATTTTGTTGGTTCTTGATTTGTTTCTATTTACTTTATGTTTTACTTTCTGTGTTTAGTTCGCTTTCCAAGTTTTTTTTTTCCTTTTGTAAGAGTTACTCCCTTTGATCCTAAACACAACACATTATTTATACTCCAATTTAGGACTTATTTGCCTCCTCTTCCTAAAACCTAGATTTGTTGTCCAAGCATAAAAAAATTTTCAAAAAAGCTATTTTGGTTACAAAACCTCGTTTTGAAATCTAGATTTTCTCTTTCCTATTTTTTCCTCTTTGCTTTTTCCTCTTTCCTACTTGTTTCCTTCTTTATCTTTCCTCTTTCTTACTTTTTTCTTCTTTCTCTTTCTTTTTTCCTACTTTTTTTCCTCTTTCCTCTCTCATACTTTTTCTTTCTTCTCTTTCATATTTCCTACTTTTCATTATTTCTCTTTCCTCTTTACTACCAACTTTTTTCCTCAAAATCCGTAAAAGTTAATAACTTCCCAAACATAAATCACTTTTCAAAACCTAGGTTTTGCCTCAAAATCTGTAAAAGCTATTTTCTAAAATATATTCTCCAAAACCTAAGTTTTACTTCAAAATTTTTAAAAGCTATTTTCAAAATAACTTCCAAGCATGCCTTTAAACTACAAATTAGGTCTTATATTTATTATTAGAGAAATTATATACATCCACAAGACAAGACCATGCAATTTGAATCTTTAAGAAGTCTCCCCTAACCCTCAAGTGACCTCTATTTCAATAGCCTTTTAAGTATTCCACGAGATAAAGATTGATCAACCTCAGACGATAATCAAAGAAATCATTTCCTTCATTTCAATAGCCCATTGGTCTTTTGCTGAAGAACCATTAACGGAACATCTGCCTCAAAACAAACAACCCTCACTTATTGCCCGGGTTTTAAGGAATCAGTGGAGCATCATCATGAAAAAAATTCAAAATTGGATTAGCTCACTGCGGTGAAGCCTTTATTTGTTCATGCGACCTGCCTTTACAATCCTTTAGATGGGATAAATCATGGGAAAATGATAAACAAGTCCCAAGTAAGATACTTAATTACAAAATGGTCCCAAACATTTGTCTTACATACAAAATGGTCCCAAAGATTTATAAAATTACAAAATGGTTCCAAAGCTGCTCAGGCTATAAATGAAGGGCTGTTAAGGTTGTTAAAGGTTATTTGTCATTAACAACTTCAGTGGCCTTCATTTACAACCTGAGCAGCCTTCATTTACAACATGAGCAGCCTTTATTTACAAGTTCAGCAGCCTTCATTTACAGCCTCAGCAGCTTTGGGACCATTTTGTAATTTTGTAAATCTTTGGGACCATTTTGTATCTAAGGCAAATGTTTGGGACCATTTTATAATTAAGTGTCTTACTTGGAATCTGAGAGTCATTCCCATAAATCATTGGCACAAGTGTTGAATCTTTGGTTTTTTTTTTTTTGTCTGAAGCCTCTCTATGCTGGATTATCAACCCAGGACTCCTTCAAGTTGACTCATGCAATCTGATTGTTGCACGACTTCATAGGAAGCCCCTCTCAATTGACTCTTTTAAAACATCAAGGATCAACATAATATTTTTGGATATTATATCATTTTGCAGTCTTTCAATAATGTCTCTTATCATGTAGTGTCATTAGAGTATTTTAATCGTCTGTGTAATATTTTTCTTTTTAACTGCAATTGTTATCTTTTGTAGTGAAGCCTAATAATATGTGTATTCTAATTCAATTGGGTTTAGCAGGTAGATTTAGTTTTTCACATGGAATGAAAAACCGGCTCGGACCGGCCGGTCTGACTGGTGAACCTCCGAACCGGCTGATTGGCCGGTTCGACCGTCAGTCAACCCGGTCAACGAGTTGACTCGGTGTTGACCGAGTCAACTCGACCGGGTTGACATTAACCCGCCCAACCCGCCGGGTTGGCGGGTTGGGCGGGTTATTTTTTTTTTTTTGCCATGACCCAAAACGGCGCCGTTTTGGGACCTGGCCAAAAATCCGAAGCGTGGCCACAAATAGAAACCGTTCGTGGCCGCCAAACCAAAAAGGCAAACAAAAACCCTCAGTCCCTCAGCTCAGCCGACAACCATTGCGATCGTGAGTTCGAGGTCGAGAAGCTTGGCCGATTTCTTCATCGCGATCGTGAGTTCGTGGCCGCCGTTGCCTGAGTCTGAAGCTTGGCCGATTTCTTCATCGCGATCGTGAGTTCGTGGTTTTTCTGCTTCGTTCTGATTCAAGTCTCTCATGCCATTATCATATATGGTTTTTTCTTTACAATTTTGTCTACCTCTGTTAGTACTCTGTCTACCTCAATTTTTAACTTTGATGAAGTAGATGAGCTCGTAGATTTGTACTGATAGGGATAACATTGAAATCATCAGCACAAGATTACTGCTCTTAGCTTGGTTTTTTTGTATAAATCTGTGTTTCTGCTCTTAGCTTTTAGGTTACTGCTACTAGGCTTTACTTAATTCTACTTGCCTCTTTTCCGATAGGAAAATGTTAGGGTCTTATTTTTTTACAGTACCATTAGCCCGAAAACTTGCTCCGTTTCCCTCTCAGTTAATTACTTAATTACTTCTTTCAGACTCTGAGAATCACAGGCTAGCGTTTAGATAAGACGATAGGACCAAGGCAATAAACAAACATTCTTTTGTCTGTCATAATGAAAGAATTCAATAAGGAATAAACTAATATTTGGTTATATTGGGTTGAAGGTAAATGATCAGCATTGATTCACCTCTTTGTTTTGTTCTTCTCTTTTATATAATCCTTTTAAATTGTCTCAACTTGTGTAACTATACGACAATTCAAACCAAATCAGTTAATTCAGAAAGATACAAATTTATATGAATGTAGTTTTGTTATGAATGTAATTTATACAAATTTATATGAATCAGTTAATTCCGAATGATATTGAGAGCACTCAAATAATTAATAGAATAATTTTATATGAATGTAGTTTTGTTTCTTAGCATGTTGAGCTTTTATCACTCATATAGACCCAGAATCTCTAATTTTATTTTAAAAAAATCAGTTAATTCAGAAAGATACAAATTTCAACAATAAAATTGCCTTTGTTTAAGTTTGATAGTAGAAAATTAAAATTAATATAATGCATATTATCATTAATGTATCAAAGAACCATGGGAAAACATGTTAAAAGGAGACAAGTTGTTGTCTCCTTTTTGAGGAAGGATTTGGATTAAAAGCTCTTTATAATTCTCTCTGCAACGAATCCCCTCAAGTTGTTATGCCAAGTAAGAGACAAAAGGGGAAAAGCAATTTAATAAGTAGGTGGTTAGAAGTTAGAACAATCATATAGAGATCTTCAAATGTGGAGAGAACAACCTATTTCACAACCTATTTCAACATGGTATTATGAGTAATTCACAACCTATTTTATAGTAAATACTTTATTTAAAATTTTTCATTTTCCAAATGCATCCTTTAATGAGTTAATTCTGTTTAAGTTACTGTGGGAGCTTCACTTTTCATGTGAAAAATCTGTGCTATTTTAATTTATTCATCATGTTCATATATATATCAGTGCTATTTTGGGTGAAAATAGTAATACCATCAGTGGTTTTCCCGACTAATGTGTATCATACATATTATAGGGATGGATATGGGAAGTTCAGGAAATGAGCATGTTACTTCTAGTCCTATTACCGACCCTCCTACTTCTAATTCCAATACTAGCCCTAGTCTTACTTCTAATAACTTATTTCGTACAAAAACTGATTCGGCATGGGCACATGTTACCTTTAAAATGGAGGGGACACATAAGGTATACACATGTCTCTTTTGTGGTAATAGCTATAGAGGAGGTGGCATAAATAGGATGAAGCAACATCTTGCTGGTATTATGGGTAATGTTGCCTCT
>JANTPZ010083417.1:0-24605 GCA_025593235.1 Vachellia pachyceras | reverse complement strand
GAATTGGAAATGAAATTTAGTTTTGAATCATGTTTGTTAAGTTGTAAGTGCTGAGATGTAATTTTTAATTAAAATATATAATTGTTTAAGTAACATAACACTAAATTGTATACGACGGTAATAAAGGCTCTGGCAACTAAATTTGTAAATCAAACTAACACAAATCATAAGCACGCAATTCACCTTACAATCGATAGATGACTCAACCTGCTATGCAACACTTAACATCAAGTAAGGCTCCAAAAACCAATATCCAGGAGGACAGGGTGACACGTGACAGGAACAGCGAGCTTCCATTGCAGAAAATCCAAAATAGAAGCAGAGGAATATTATATGTAATGAAGCAGCATTGAGGAATGAATGCAGGACTAAATTCGAAGCAGGGAAATGGAATATGTTCCTGAATCAGACCAAGTGGGGAAATACAGAGCAAGAATTATCGTACGAGCTCATCCGTTCTACACAAGGGGCCTTGCCAATAACGAATGTTCTTCACATGAAAGACCAGAGGGTGGGAGAGAAGTCAATTAGAGGACAATGAGCATGAGTTACTGCCATTACTACTTTTCATGCTTTCAAGAAACAGTCTCTGATAGAACACAGTACAAATTCTTGACATGACAAAGAACTATTGCTATTGTTTTTCTTCTCTTAATTTTTCCAATACCTCCCTCAATTTATCAACATTAAACGCTTTAATCAAAATTATGTTCCCAACAAGAAATACGCAAGTAATAATCCAAAAATGGTCATATGAAACAAAGCTTGGGTCCAAGTCCCTCCAACAGAGCTTTAAAGAGGCATACGACCATATAGCTGACAGTTAAAGCTCTAGCATGTTGACGAAATTTAATATAGAGGAGAAAAATACCATAGAAACAGCATTTACCTTTCTTTCTCATCTAAATGATTCAATCTTTAATGGAATGCATTCAGCAGTTGTTGGCGACAATGGTTAATACTTAATAATATACTTGAAACAAGGTCTGGCAAGTCCACTGCAGTTACATTTCAGGACCCCACATTCACTGCATTACTTTCAGGATGGGTAAAATATTGGATTTTTCAAACAATGAAAGCAATCAGGGAGGGAAATAACTGCTAAATTAGAAATTTATCTTCGTCATTGATCAAGAGAAAAAAGTAACACAGGAATTCTATTCTTCCTCTAACCGAGCAATTCATGGAAAATTGCCTGTCTAGCAGTAACAGATTAGCTTATATCTGATACGAGAACCAAAGACATAATCCCTTGCACGAACAGCCTATGTATAAATTTCAAAAGGAGCCAAAAAGTAGATAAACTGTCAACCCAAAAAAACACAGAGCGAGAGAACATGTTCTCCTTTTCTTTCTAGCAAGTTTATCTCATGCAGAGGCTTCAGGACACTCTCGCGCAAAATGCCCACGCTTCCCACAATTAAAGCATGTATTTCCTCCGGCGCCACCGGCGCTAGCACCGCTGCCATACCTTCCGCTGTCTTTGTTGCAATCTCTGGCCAAGTGACCGGCTTCACCACATGTGAAGCAACCCCCAACGCTTCCCCTGGTGCAGTCCCTCGCCAAGTGCCCATGCTCATGACACCTAAAGCAAGCCCCGCCGCCGCCATTATTTCCAAGTGAACAATCCCTGGCCAAGTGCCCAACTTCACCACATTTAAAACAGGAAGGGCCACCGGAATTATTGCTCCGGTTGCAATCTCTGGCTAAGTGGCCGACATCGCCGCACTGATAGCAGCCAGCGCTAGCTCCTGCACTGTTACGCCTATCACCCCCTCTCCATCCACCGCTAAAGCCATAGCCCCCATCGCGACCACCGCCGTAATTGTCTTTCTTGCCTTGTAGAGGAGCTCCGTTGGGGCCAGTAACATCGATGGCTTTGGTTTTGTCGTTTTCACCAGATACAATCACGAACTCCACATGATCGCCTTCTACAAGACTACGATATCCTTCGGATCTGATGGAGGATTGATGAACGAAGAGATCTTCTCCTCCGTCGTCAGGCTTGATAAAGCCAAAGCCTTTAGAATCGCTGAACCGCTGAACCACACCAGTTGATCTCTCCTCCGCCATTAGAGTTGAACCTAGACAGTAAAGAGAAAGGATTTGGATTGGGAAATGGATGAAAAGTTGAAAACAGCGACGAGTAGCTTCACACACACACGCGCGCGCGCGCGAAAAGTTGAAAGCGACCCAAAATCCATTCATACGCTTATCAAGATAAAATTGCCCTTATATATTTACTTCGGAATCTGTGATCATTCTCCTAACGGACTTCCCAAACAAACCCTATGTATATATATGGGTTAAACTAACTTTCTACCGTTGATAAAAAAAACTAACTTTCTATTGTGGGTGTGTTTGAGATGGAAATAAGTTCCGTTTGGAGAAAGGAGTTTACGTATTTTTAGGTGATTCTATGGATTTTAAGATAATTTTATGGATTTCAAGATGGTTTTTACGAATTTTGAAATGGTTTTATCTCAATTTACATGTACCCTTTTTGGAATGGAGTTCCCAAACAAACCCAATAACTTCTATTTGATCTATGTTGCTCTAAAAGTTTGTTTCATTCTCTAAAATTTAATCATGTGAACTTTAGTACTTATATTTTTTAAAAAACCTAAATTCAAGGTTAAAGTTGTTAAAGTTGGTGACTTATCACTAATGCCATCGCTTTTGCTTATATGGTCTGATGAATGGGTAAAGTCAATAGTTAAGTACCTATTTTTTATTCATATAATTTGCTTTGATTTAATTTTAACATCTTAAGTTTAAAAATGGTATTTTAAATTCTTAAGTTTACTTTGTTGATAACTGTTTACCTCTGTAGCTTTAAAATGATTTAATCATGATATTCACATTCTTAAATTTGTTTATGTGTCACTAACTCGGTTAATTATGATGAAATAGTTTAATAATCCAAAAATCTTACATGCCACTCTTAATGAATAATTAACTCCATTGAGTTCATATCATAGAACTCAATAGGTACACTTACCTATTCAACGATATATTTTGATTTCACCTTTTGAAAATGAACCTTCACTCTAAAAATTCAATCTTTGAGTCAAGATATCTAATGAGAAACTCCAGATATTTGAAATCTAGACGATCAAACATGTGGGATATGGTTCTTGCAGATCGGGCCATCGATATAATATACAAAAAAACCTCCAAATATTTGATACATTTCTTTTTGAATAAGATCTCAAATTCAGAAATAGTTTCATTAGATATCTTGATACGGAGACAGGATTATTCCTTTTCAAATGATGGGATCAAAATATAATGTTGAATAGATGGGTATGCCCGTTGAATTCTATAGCAATAAACTTAACGAATCAATCATTTATTAAGAGTGGGATGTAAAATTTTTAGGTTGCTAAAATATTTTATCATAAATAACAGAATCAATGACAGATAAACAGAATTAACGGTGTTAAGATTGGATTTAAGTCCTTTTAAAACTTCATGGATTAAAATCATCACTTTTAAATTTTAGAAACTGAAACCTAAATCAAGGCAAACTATATGGACCACAAATATATTCAACCAACCTATGTAAGCATTAATTATACCCAGTCATCAAGCCATGTCGGTAAAATAACGATGTCAATAATAGGTTAGTAATTTTAACAGCGTTAATCTCTAATTTATATCCTTTTGAAACCATGGACATTAACGGTTTCAGACGGACTAAACTTCATGAATAAAAAATAACTTTAAAACTACATAGGCCAAAACTCAAATTAATAGAAACTGTTAGGAGTAAAAGTTAGTTGAACCCTATGTATAATCACATTTTTAGCCGTGAAACCCAAAACATTAGCTAGCAATAAAACCTTGATCAATTCGGGCGATAACAGCGATAATCATTATGAGCTTATTTGGTTTCCCATTGAAACCCTATGTTTTTTCAAATACTCGCATTTAAAAAAAACTATTTTGAAAAAATATCTAGATTTGAAATCTATGCTTTAAAAAAGGTATTTCTTTATCAAATCACATTCTCTCTCCTAAAGTTGGGAAAGCGAGTCAGCCTATGGGTTGTGAACTAGTACGCATGGGTTAGTGGGCTTCGTCAACCAAAGGGTTGCATTTGTTGTATCCGGCGTGTAAATAACGGTGGATCTTCTAGCTCATCTCCAAAGTTGTACTCATCCTGGTGGCAGTAACACCTGCAAATAAAGAATTAATCCGAGTCGCGTCTGAGGACACTGTCCTTAAAAGCTATTCTGCGACTACCGGCAAGTAAGTTGAGGCACTCCTCAGGATTAAACGGATTCTTCTTGTAATGATACAGGGATACAGAACTAGCGGAAGGTATTAGAACTCAGCAAGGTAGAAAACCAGAGGAGGGAAGAATGATGCTTTAGAACTTCGATCCCATGCCCTTTTATAGGCTGCAAATTATCATGACATAAGGCACTCTTAAATACATTTTAATGGCAATTAACTCGTCCATTAATGCACCTAATGACAATCAAATAGGTGGTTAATTATCATTAACGCATGATAATTAAAAGACGTCGGTTACAAATACTAAAAACTCATAATTGTTATTAGGGTGACGAATCAATTAGACAGATATTTTCTATAAAGAGTGCTCAGTATCGCAATTAACCTACGCACAAAGGGGTAGGGGAAATGCCGGATTTGTCTCCAGTGGCCCTTTCTCGTATGTTAACATACTCCTCTTCTTAATCAATTTACTAATCCAATATCATATTCACTTGGATTCCACAATCCCAAATTATGAGAGACTCTTCCTTTGACACACCCACACACAATATTTACAACAGCATTTCTGCAGCTCGAGCTGCCAAGTGGCTATTATCCTAAAATTGATTATCTAAAACCTAAGTTTTGTCTTGAACTCTGTAAAAGTTATTCTCCATCGGACTTTTAAACAAACTCTGTATAAAACACAATAATATAATCTATCTGATTAACCGATAACAAGGGATATTAAGGGAAAAAAACAACGGATCTCTATCTATGAGGGTGTGACTTTATTTTATTGATTTTTCAATTAATAAGGAAAGTTTTGTTAGCGATAAAGAAAAGTTTTTTTAATCAAAATAAAAAAGGGATTACGGATAAATCTTCCCTATGAAAAAAAATATTTAATGAACAATATTAATCAAAAATCACGGAGGTGGAGTGAGGAATCATCATAGGAAATAATCAAAATAGAGGTCACAAATCGAATCGAATTAATTTATTGAAAAGATATCCAATTAAATCAAACCAAATTAAATATTTTGCTGGCATTTCTTTCTTTGAGTAGGGTCTAATTTTTCAATTCTCATAAAATCGTTTTTTATGATGATTGAGTTAAAACTAAGTGAAACTCTAAGGATGAAAAGATCATTTTCATTTTCCCCAAATTTTAAAATCCTCAGCAAAGTAGAGCCATTAAAAATTTAAAATAAGTTAATGGCTAAACCCCATTTAACTCAAACAGTCCCGCTCATTCAATATGTGAAGAGATTTATAAAGTGGTTTGGCCCATCTAACTGACAATAATTATATTTTTTCAAAAAAATATACGACACTTCTATTTTTATTAAATCAAGGGACCTTGTAGAATACAAAAAAAAAAAAATCTATCTGCAAGTTTCAATGAAGGGATAACATATGTGAATTATGAGAGAAAATATATAGAAAACAATCCCACATTAGAATTATATACCATCTTCCATCTCCTTTCTCACCCACTTGAACATGGAGTCCCTAGCCTTTTTCATTATGCACAACTTTAACGTCTGCTAAATAAAACCTAATCATATTTGATGCTTACCACAATCCCGGCCATGTTCCTGGATTTGGAAAGGTATATTCGAATTTGTCACTCTCATTACCGGTAAACTAAAATGGAAGGGCAATATCGCAAAGACTCACGGATCCTTCTTTGAATATTCAAAGTGTTTCGGATCTCATACTGCATTCTCCTATCAATTATGTCCCATAATCAAGTAGAATATCTCTCTTGTTCAAAGCCTATACTCAACTTCTGTTTCAACTATTATTACTGGTATATATGCCTCTCTCCTTATTTCAATCACAGGACCGTTTAATATGGAAAGGAAATTCTTCTGGGAGTCACCCTGCAAAAGATGGGTTCAAGCTATGTACATCTGAATATCATCATGATCTCTTATCAAGTGATCTTTTTTGGAAGTTTTTGTGGTCGATTTCACTTCGTAAAAAATATCTCCTGTTTATTTGGAAGCTTTTGCATGAAGCAATGCCATCACCAGATATTTTAAAGGACCACAATTTGAATTTATCTAGTTTATGTCTATATGGTTGTGACAAGGACGAGACGTAAGAGCACAGATTCCTATCATGCTCATCATTTTCTAGAGCAATTTTGTTTGGCTGCTTTTCAGTTACTTCTGATAATATGAACCTCATGAATTTCAAGACTTGGTTGAAGACTACCATGTTTTCTTTGAAGGAAGACTCAAAGTGGGATCTAATTCTTGGTATTATTGTTCTAATCAACACAATATGGCAGAAGAGGAATAGCATGCTTTATAAGGGGGTATTGTTTTCACCTGAAAAGGTGATTTCCGAAATAAGGGGAAAGATTTAATGGAATAACAATCTAGCTTTTGTGAACATACCATCTAAAGTCAAATCCAAAGCTGTTACCCCTAAAGTTTGCCGGTCTATTGATGATAATAATTGGACTTTTCATCTTACATAGGTAAAAGATTGAGCGTATGCCACATTGTCATATTCTAACATTTAGAAGTGGCTCACTCTTGTGGCATTTTCTCTGGAAAAAAAAAGGGATCAGACATTAACCTATTTTTCTCTTCTTTGCATGAGAGCTAGCCTTCATTGCATGTATAACAGATCATACGTCCTTGACTTTTCCCATTCTCCTCTGGACATCATTTGCATCAACAAGCAGAGCATTGTACCTGAAGTTATCTTGCAGAACCAACAGGATCCAATTTGCAATGATATTAGCTTTTTCTTCAAACTTTTTTCCAGAGTCTCCTCTTTTGCGGGTCTTTTTTCTTTTTCTAGTCATTATGTTTCTCTCTCCTTCTGTCCAATTTCATTTGGAACATTATAATCTTGTTTTCATCATCATCATCATTATTATTATCGTTTTGACTTTATTTCAAAAAAAAAAAGACCATAAATTGCGAACATTCTAGCGCGTACCTAAAAAAATATGGATAATAATAGAGTTTTGGCCCAAGAAGTGCGGATATCAATATGTTACAATAAATGATCAGATATATTAATTTATATTGTGAAGCTTGAAATTAAAAAATTAATGCATACAAAATAACTTCTGAGCATCCCGTCGCATTTCATGTTGCACTAACTGGATCCATATTGAATCGCTTGAATCAAAGCTTCCTTTTTATCACAATAAAAGGTGTATGCTGAAAAAGTGAAAGGCATAACTCTGAACAAGTTTGCAGCGGCATGAAGTTAACTAATGTGGCCAAAGTGGGTATGGTTAACCAACCGAAGAAATCTTAAGTTAAGTACGATATCTCTTGTTTAAATTTGTGTGAATACTTTATCGTATAAAAAAACAAGTCAATAAGTTAATGTCTCAGATCAGCTCAACCCAAGGCTTCCTTTTATGTTACTACCATATAAATTGCAATCCTACAAACTGACTATTCGCCTCACTTAATTTAGAAGGGGTGTGGCGTTGTTCTTCCTTCTTACTGTTGGCTTATCGAGGAATTGCTACCATGACCTCTTCTGGGAACTTGACAAGAATTTAAGCCATGCCATGTTGAGCCTTTCACAATTGTGGGAGACAAAAGAAGCTTTCAGGCCACTTGATGAAGGCCACGCATGATCCTTTGCTAAATTTTCCGATTCACCCCTTCGAACTAGACAAATTCCTCGTTAAATTAACACAGTAAGTTCAACTTCAAGATATTAGCTTGATTAATGTTTGGCAAAGGAAATTGGGCTTCATCTAGATTGCATAGGTCCCTCAAAAAAGTATTACTCCATGTATTAAAATGAGGTTGATTCACTATTTGAAGTCAGAAAATGATGGAAGAAATATCACAGGGGCCTCATTTATCTACAGAATGCAGGAGAAATGATAGAATGACTGCTTCACAGATACAACCGTATATGATATCTATATATCTCTTACTGAACAGAGAAATTAATAGACCTCCACGTTCCATTGCTCCGCCTTCTTCAATTGCCTCTTGTACTCAACCCAGTCAATACCTGCACATTATAACAAGTACAATCCGATCAGCAGCAAGTTAGGCAAAACCCAAATTGGTAGTACAATGTGAACAAAGGAAGTTGTTTCTTACCGTCTCTTGCAGCCAATGAGACCATGATGTCATCAATTCCCTTCTCCATTCCTTTGAGCCCACACATGTAGACGAAAGTATTGTCTTTCTTGAGCAATTGCCATAACTCTTCTGCATATTGAGCCATTCTTGTCTGGATGTACATCTTCTCACCTTTCTCATTCATTTGCTCTCTGCTCACTGCAAAGTCAAGCCTGAAGTTGTCCGGAGCTTTCTCCTTCATCTTCTCAAATTCCTGTCCCACGCACACAGTTTTTTGAGTCAGTGGGAAAAGCTATCAGTCCCCTCGATTCTTGAGAGCATAAGAGGGAAGGTTTTCATAGTATCACCTCCTTGTAAAGCAGTGAGCTGCTCGTGGGGACACCCAAAAAGAGCCATGCCAAACCATTGAACTACAAATATGTGCTAAGCTCAGTTAGGATCAAAGGAATTCACAGCTTGTACAATTCACCAATCTAATATGCTGAAGTTAATTTGATTTCTTATGCAGAATTCATTCTGTCTTCTTATCTCATTTGCTCTACCAACTGTCGTTTTAACAAACCATGAGAAATATCATTTATTATAATTATAGTGAATACTAAACAGATAATTCCATATTGATTCTGCAAAGACGGATCAATTGAATCTCTGGCAGTAGTCTTTGCATGATCACTTGAATTGACGTTACTGTTGCCTAGTTAATGCAGCTAAAGATACAACTATACAAAACTGCTACGGTGGAGTGATATGAAGCGCGCCCAATTCAAGAAGGATGTAACTTTTCTTTGTTTAGTGCACTTACGTTGTAGTCATCATGCTTCTCGAAGAACATTTTCCATAAAAATGAGCGGAATGGAGCGATTCCAGTTCCAGTTGCCAACTACAAATAAAGTTTCTATAGTCACAACAAAAATCAAAACAACCATAACAGCATAAAGGATTCCTATGTGTCCTATTCTTTGCTGAAATAAATATGATTCGATAAGATACCATTATGATGGTGGCATTGGGATCTTTAGGCATGAGCATTTCTTTCCCTACAGGGCCAGTGATCTTCACTTCAGCTCCAGGCTTCAGATCACCTGCTCACAGTTATGTTTTTGAGACCCAACATTATAGCTAAAATCCTTCTAAACTACATGAGAACTAGGACTATTCCATCCTTACACAAGAAATTTGAGCACACCCCTTTGACGAGTTCTCCATTTTCATTAGTGTACACAAGCCGTTTCACACACAGAGAAACCTGTATGAAATCATACCACACGGTAAATTAATGAATTTGAAGCGTCACACAGGAAATAAATGAACTGTTGGAATGTAGAGTCACGCTGAAATATTAACCACAGCAACAACAGCACGAAGAAATTATATATTTTGCCCAAGGAGAAATTCAAAACTCACAGTTTTGGAGTCACCAAAGTCACCAAGGGCACTGCTGGCAATGGAATACAATCTGAGCTTGTGAGGCTTGCCATTCTTGTCAATGCCATCCGGTATCACTCCAATAGACTGTCCTTCTCTGTATGGAACCTCTCCTGAGACAGAATTATAGACAGACAAGATGAGCATGAGCTCGGTGGATTAATAAGAGGAATGAGTAAGGAGAAGAGCAGAACCCTCGGTGCTGAAGACCATGTGCCATGTCTCTCCAGGAGCATCATCCCCAGTGATCTTAGTGTTGAGCAAGCATCTGCCAGTGTAAGGATTCTTGGGCTTAAACTTGTTCACCACCACTCCTTCTTCCTGTTTCTTCGATTCCTTCTCTACCTTAGCAGCAGGTGCCTCTGTCTCTGTGGTGGTCACTTGAGCTCTGATAGAAACTACCTTCCCACTGCTATACACATCCCTGTATTGGAATGCAACCTGAGAAACCACGAAGCACACCAAAAGATTCATAATCAGCCCATATTTACGGGGGAAGCATAAGTAGTACGGAAAATTAGATGATCGCTGAAACATGTACCCTCTTGAATACTAGTCTGTCAGGGGAAACAATGGAGGTTCTGGTAGAGAGAGAGGCGGACTTGGAGGATGGAAAGGAGAGGGAAGCAGTTACCCCAGAAGCCATGCTTTAGAGAGAGAGAGGGAGGGTGGGGGGAGGATTGATAAATGAAAGAGATGATATTTAGGTGAGTTGGTGAAATATGTAAAAAGAGAAGAAAGGGGGTGTTGTTTGTCTGGTTGCAGCAGCGATCAGAGGATTATAAGATTGGGTGGATGAGATTTGGAAGGGGATGAAGTGGTTGACGTGAGGATAAGGCGTTGTGTGATGTATGACTCTCGACTCTTCAGTCTTCAAGGACACCTCCCTCTCTATTTTTTTCTTTTTAGAAAAATATATTCTTCAGAATTTAAAATGGAAATTCACCATAGTAGATTCTATTTTTAAGTATTCTCTTCTCTATATTTCTTTTTGATCCAGCAATGTTTTCTGTTAAGAACAAATATATTTAATTTTAAGGAAATTATAATTAAGACAACTAAACGCTAAACATACACCCATCTCAAGCGAGATGAAAATCAGAAATGTTACAAAAAGAAGTTAGAGACGGAATAACAGCTCCTCCTTTTTCCGGTACAAAGAGAGGACTAAGCCCGGGAGGATGAAACTTCTCTTGGGCTGAAAAATGAGCTATATAAACGATTGCAAGGACTAAAGCCCAGCCCAAAATCATAATAATAGATTGGGCTCAAGAATATGAGCATCAATGGAAGACTAGGCTTTGAAGTCTGAACAAAGAGGGGAGGGAGCTGACTTTGTATAATTAGTAATTACAGCCCTCACCCATCATCCGTAAGTTCAACTGATGAAGGGATTGGGCTAATACTCTTACATAAAAGGAGAGGGTTCAATCCTGAAGAGTGCCACTTTGTTGTGGCTCCAGTCACGGTGCTTGAGGAGGTATCACCACAGCTTAGTGGAGTTGGGTTGACCTACCTATGTGGCCAAAACTAAGGGTTTGCTTGACATACTCCAATGCCCGCAGGGACAGGCTCCAGTGGAACATGAGTTAAATGTCCTGCCCTTGGATCGTGGGTGAGCTTAACCCCTTCCCTAAAATTTGTGTATAAAAAAAATAATTACAGCCCCTCTCTGTGCGATTCTACAGTAGCCAAATTGCCGTTCACGACTCTTGAAAATTCACATCTTTGCCACTAAAACATCTCGTGCTGAAATATTAATCCCAACTTGATCTAATTGCGTGGTTTCTCAGCTCTACCCATCATTTGTTATCACCAAAAAAAAAAAATCTGTCATAGCAGCTGCCATGTCAGTTGGCTATGTCGGTAGAATACTGATCCTTCAGTTTGGTCCATTAAGTTAATTTCTTATACAGCTTGTTAATAGTTGCCATCCGGGGTTGGCATGTAAATTTCTTTCACTAGTCTTTTGACAAAATAAAATCTGTTTAAAATTTGAATTATTTGTTAATCTATCTCTCCTTAAGTCACATGACTGGTTTGATTTCCTTTCAGAAACAACCATGGATACACAGATCAACATAGGCCATGTTGGGGGGTGACGTTTTGCTTGAAGCGGTTTTTTATTCTCTTCACCAATTATTGTTTTCGGCCAATCTACAACCCCACGAAGATGAATAAATCAAACCCCCAAATATTTGGGTCCGAGTCTGATAAAGCATACCATGGCCTACCCTCGTGGCACCTTTGTTCATCGCCAAAATCTTATGTTGCTTAGTTCACACACTTTCAGAGTAGTGTTATATGCCTTTTTTTTTTTAATGGGTTAGATCACCGGCAGCGGCATGTTTTATAGCAGAATTTAGAAAGCTGAAAATACCTCTGCGTTCGAGCTATATCAAATATATTTCTAATTGGTACATAGGGAAAGTATTCTACTTTACTATGATGCAGTTCATCTAGTTTTTCGGAGTCAATCGCCACTGCAGCACTACTGCACAACGGGGTAGAACATCGTCAGAGAAAGACCAATTTACTGACGGATGATGATTTGGACGAGTGAATCAAAAGGTAGATTACTCTGACTCAGCTTAGTCTGAGAAGCCATAATACAGAACCAGACCTCTGGTCAATAAAACCTGTACATATTCTCATTCCGAACGCTCTTGTCTGTGGCGCAGGGCACAACACCCTCCAAGAGTTTACAAACCCAAAGTTGACGCGCCAGGCAAGTCAACTCATGATTTTTATTTTTTACGAATAACTCGTGATTTACCACTTGGGGAATGTCTTCCACATATGAGATAAAAGTAGGGTCCTCGATGAGCAGGCAGGACTAGGTCTCCCACCTGTCACAGCCTCCCAGGACTAATTTCCAAATCCCTCCCAAAAGGAGTTCCCATGTCCAACACTTACATTATCCTCAACGCAAAAATATTCTACGCCAAGAGAGTTTTACAAATCAAAAGTACCAGCAGAGCAATTATCAACAGCTTTTCATTTTGCTGATATTACCACCTTATTTCAAAGTCATTGTCATTATAATAACAAATCCTCACTAATTAGTAACAAAACCCAAAATCGTTACAAATTACACTGACCTGCTCAATTCTTCAAGAGGTACAATAAATTACGACACTTCGTTATGACGGTTGAAAATACATGCCAATGATTGAAGAATGCATTTGATTGTATATACACTCCCGAGAATATTGGAAAAGAAACGAATGAATGGAAACCCCTGAAGACAGCAATAAACTTGTGTATTGATGAGATCAATGGAATCCTCTGGAACCTCTAGACTGGTAAAGTTCCAACCTACTTTTGGCTTCTTGCAACAACATCTCGATTGTTTCATCCTGAGTCATGGAGGATTGCTTGAATGCCCACTCCAGCACCGTCAGTACCTCAGCCTCCGCCAGTTCTTCGCTGTCGGGGACATGAAGTGCAATGTAGCAGAGCAAAACTACTGCTGAAATCTGAACTATTTGTTCTCCAAAATACACAAGCTGTACCAAATGTTTTGCCCCACCAGCGCTTATTATGGCCTTAGAGTGATCCAGGTGCAGGTAGTTTTCCGAGCAGGCGAATTTGGTGAGGGCTATGCATGCCTCTCTTGATACCTCTGCATCTCTTTCATCCAAAAGTCGCACTAAAGGAGCAATCATCCATGTCTCCGTTGCTCGGAATGTCCTCGCTAAATTCCCAATAGCCTTCATGCAAGGAATCAACAGGTCTGAATCCGCCTTCTCTATGATCCTAAGCACTTGATCAACGACTGCTTTGCATGCGGGAGAGTTAGGCTTGAACGCAGATCTTCTCAGATCAGCATCTCTCTCTGCCACTGCAGTAATCTCCATCAATGCCATGGCAGAATTGTACTGCACATCTTCACGTCCTTTCTCAAGGAGTACTGCAAAGCACAGGAGAGCCCTTGATTCTGTGATGCTCCGACAAATGGGCGAGTTACCCTTGGCCAGGAGCCACAGCGCTCTCGCCGCCATTGCTTTCATATAGGCCTTGGTCTCAAGGCTCTCTAATTCCCTTCCCTTCATGTTAATCCCCGAATGTGAATAGCTTGGCTGGTGAAGCGGTTGATGAGTTTGCTTCCCGTTGCTCTGACCATTGCTCTTGGGTTGGCTGGTTTGGGAGTTCTGATTCCCTCCGTTTCCTTCATTCGGCTTGGGAGAAGCATTCATCGCCATAGTACTTGTGATCACTCTATGCAGCTTAGAAGCTGTTCCGTTGCCCAGTGGATGTGATATCCGACTCTGAATCTGATTCTCGTCTTCTTCGTTGGACTTTTTGGTATTGGTGTTATTTGAATTAGAATTACTACTTGCCATCACAACCGCGTGGATTGATGTGGGTTTGATGCGATCAATGGCATACTTACTGTGTTCTTGAACAGTTTCGAATGCAAGGTGGCTGACGAGCAATCGGATTATATTGTGCTGGGCAAAGAGATCTTGGCATTTGGGATAATTAGCCGCCAGCTCCGACACAGCCCAGGCCACCACAGCTTGCACTTTCATGGGACCGTCTTTAAGGATTTTCGCAAACACGGAGCATATTCCGGCGTGGAGCAGGTGCTCGACGCTCTCGGGATCACGACCCAGAAGCCCAATTGCCTTCGCAGCATTCTCTTGACCTTCCATCTTACCCTCTTTCAGCAATTTCAACAACGGTCCAACCCCACCTTCCTCGATTATCAACTTCCCGTATCGGTCGTTGTCCCTGGCAAGTGACACCAGGGAAGCCGCCGCATCAGATCGCTCCTCCAGAGAACCCGTGTAAAGTGTCGCCACTTGCTCCCATATGAGATACAGATTCGGTTCGTTTGCGGCGATCGGAGGAAGACCCAGATACTCGTCGCCGCGATCCTCCGCCGGAGCCGACACACGAAGGAGCCAGGACACGTCTCCGATTGAGTTGTCGAGCTGGATAGACATCTTGCGAAAAGCGGCGGTGGGTCTGATGGTGAAGACGCGCTTGACCAGGCCATTGGCGCGGCATTTGAGAATCAAGGAGTGGGCTTTGGTGAGGACCTGTTCGGTTTCTTCGATGATCCGCCGCGTAGGACGTTCGTAGAGATCGGAGCTGACTCTCGCTGCCTGCCGGAGAAGCCCCGCGAGTCTCTCAGTCTTGTATTTGAGCTCTGCGGATTCGTGCCTGAAGGAAGCACTAGCCTCGTCGGCGGCTTTGATTACTTGGTCAGCTAGCTGGATGGGTTTTGCTAAGATTTGCTTCACAGAGTCCGCCATGGCAGCTAACAGGGCCCTCAAGTTTTGATTTTTGATTGAGAGAGTGATGGGATGAAAAAGGGAAAAGGAAAACGGCCCTGAGCCTTGAAATTTGGCGGTGATGGAGGGAGATGATGAGTGGTAAGAGAGAAGAAGGGTTGGGAGAAAGAGAGGATGGATATTGGATGGGATGGTGGAGTTGGAGGGTCTGGTTGCTGGGCTGCAACTACAGAGTCTGTTGCGGTGGACGAAATTTACAAGGTCAAACGCGCTTCCTTCTTCATGTAGGTCAGAAGTCACCTCTAACAAATTTATCCAACTAGAATTTTAACTTTTATTTAAAATTCTTTTTTTAAAAAAAACATTTTAAAAAAATCATTTTTCACCGATTATCCAAGTGAGTTCAATGACCTCTTTACGCCCTTTTGGCCGTGGTTGAAATGATATGACTTTTAAGTGCCTGTTTCAAAGTATTTAGATTTTCTAAATATACGTTTAACAATATTTTTTATAAATTAAAATAATATTTTTTATATATTTACTTTATAGAAGTATTACTCCATCACTTTTTCTAAACGGATATTGAAACTCGTTGAATTGCACAACGCATGTTCGTTTGTTCGTGTAGCAAAGTGAATACTCGATTCTCCGCTGCCTACGCTGCACAATCGCTTTTCCTTCTATTCGTCGAAACACTTCAATGGCCACTCGCTTCGATTCATACGTTAACCAATGCTAGACTTTTGCGTTCTCCACAATCCCTGAAGCACCAAGGACAAACAGAAACAACATTTACTATACTTTTGCGTTTTCTCAGTCGGTCCATTTAGAAAAGCGGTGGATAAATACTTTTATCATTTACTAGATAAATATGTGAAGAGGATTATCTCATTTTACAGAAAAACACTGTTGAACATGTTTTTGGGGTGTTCAGAAGCTTTGCCAAACACCCTAAATGACAATATATTTCCTTTTATCCAAACACGACATTCGTGGTTTCATTGAAGGATTATCAAGTAAAGTTGTTATTATAAATTATATTAGTGTTTAAATTAGTTTATTTTAAATAATTTTAAAGAGTTTTAGATAAATACGTGAAAGGGATTTTATTTTATAAAAATGATTATTTAAGTACATTTGGGGTTTCCTGAATAAGCACTTAAATCTTTTAATCACAAGTGCTTATTTAAGTACATTTCCTAAAAATGCTTATTTAAGTACATTTGGGGTTTTCTACGTACTTATCTTAATTTATGTAAAATATTTTTTAACAGATCCATCGACAGACACGGTGTCTGTTTAGATCAAAGGTATGAACCGATACTTTTCCAATACTAGTACAAATGAAGCCTTAGACCAATGGGCAAATGCGAAAGATTTGATAGGATAAAGTTTATTTTTGAGGGGGGGAGGGTTTGTCCTTATTTTCTAAAGAGGTCAGACTTCGTCAAGCCCATGAGCAGAAAGCTCTTTATCGTACACTAATCAAAAGACTTTTCTTAGTAAATTTAGTTCCCAACAATGTACGTAAATTAAAATAAAATCATCTTAAAATCCATAAAAATTATTTTATGATCCATAAAATCATCTAAAAATAATTCATAAACTCATTTCTCCCAACGGAGTTCCCAAACACATACTTGGTGAAATTAACTGAGATTTACAATCGGTTCCAAAAAAAAAATGCTTTATACTGGTTTTTTAGTTTTGACTTTTGACTTCTACCAAACAAGGGAATATACACGCGCTCTACTTGTTTACGTCTCTTTTCCATACATGACCTAAACACATTATTAGCGTCAATCTGTGGATGCAGCAGGAACTGTTCAAAGCGATGAATGTTGCCAAATAATAATAATAATAATAATAATAATATTTGATAGGCATCGCTATAAGTAACAGTGGATGCAGAAAATGATCAGAATAGTTTTGAAGTATCGAAATCTTGGTGGGTAGTATTAAAATATGTAGAAATTAATAGTATACGACCACGGCAGGTCAGCCACACATTATACCTCTTTGGATAAATAGTCTGTTTATGAAAGTGGTAGAGAAGTACTTTTATGAAAGTCGAGGTAAATAAATGGAGGATATTGTCTCGTTTTACGGAAAAACACTGTTGAACGTGCTTTTAAGTGAGAGTTAATTAAATGTTTTCAAACAAGCACATTGACTACGACCGCCCCAACCTTTTATGCTCAGCTTGTGAATAAAAGAGAACTTATAATTTCATCCAATGGGTTTCTCAGTAAGTTTAATGGGTGTCACATACCTTCTCATCTCGTTTATAACTGAAGAAAAACCTTAAGTTCAACTAATTTTATTTTAAAATTTAACAACTTTCTAACCCCTTCTTTATTCAATAGTATACATTGTATCACATGAAAACAAAATCAATACGATAATAAATAAAGGTTTAAAGGGTAAATTTGCCTGAAAGTATTCACCAAGTTTCATCTTATATTCAGAAGTTTTTTTATGGGCAATTTCATCTTAGAAGTTACAAAAACAGTGCAATGTCACCCCATAGTTACTTGAAGTTAACTTTGACGTGTGTTTGAGTGACTCAGCACATCCAGTTCATCGTTTAGCCAACTCATCATCCACCCCACTCCTTTCCCCTCTCTCCTCTCTCCTCTCTCTATAAGCTTGTCCTCCTCCTCTTTCTTCTTCAGACAAAGTGGGTGCTTCAAAGAAATTTTAAGGAAATTTCTTGATCGATCCAGTGAGCGTGAGAGAGTGGCCACACCAGAATGACAGCTAAGAGAAGACTAATGCCATGTTTGATATGGTGAAATTGGAGGGTGGAATTGGAAATGGAAATTGAATTCAAAATGGGTAGAAATGAATTCCATGATGTAACCCATGGAATTGATTTTTTGGCCCCTTATTTTTTTCTATATTTATATCCATTTCCATTTCCATCTCCATTTCCACCAAAATCAATTACAATATATCAAACGAGTCATAAGTGTTTTGAGAGAGAGAGAGAGAGATAGGGGACTAACTTGTTTTATGTTTTGAATCTTGTCCATGTCAAGGAAGCAAGAATGAGGAGACATGTTAACGTTTGGGGTCGTAGGTTTGAAGAATTTTCATATTGAAGATGATGTTGCCAATGTACTACTTCTCCTTTTATTATTACTATTATTGGCCTCATCATCATCATTTTCTTCATCGTCATCAGCTGAAATATTGTCAAGAATTGTCTGTAATAGATCATTCTCATCTCCACTGCTGTTCTGGTTTTGTAGCTCACGATTATTAATAACCTAAGGCTCCGCTTGGATGGGATGAAAAGTTGAAAGGAAAGAAAATGGGATGAGAGAATATTATCACCCATCCTACTTGGATGGGTGAGAGAAAATAGAGAGGAAAGAAAATGGGCAAATGGTTGAATGACTAAAATATCTTTAAGTAAAAATCTTTTAATAAATAGTAACAAGTAAAATATCCTTAAAATATGTAAAGTATAATTTCAAATTAAATATGACAATGAAATAATTATATTAACATTAATATCATTAAATAATTTAAAATCAAATTATTTATTAAAGATATCTTTTCAGCTATTATATTTCAAAACAACATAACTTATATAATAATATATTATATTTTTTAAGGCTTTGAAGTTTTAGTAAGCAATTAAAAATAAATTAGATATTAGAATATATATTAAATCTTATTCTTTTTAAAAAAGAAAATTATAGTCAGAATTTTAAAAAAGTTATATGTTAAACTTAATTAGTTAAAATGAAAAAGTAATAAAAGAGTACGTGGGTAAATAGGGAAAAAGAGTTTTTTCTCCATTTTCTCTCTATGTGTGGAGAGAAAAGTTGGAGAGAAAATGTGGTGGGACCCATACCCCATTTTCTCTCCAACTTTTCCTTCCTCCCACTTTTTCTCTCATATCCAAGTAGGGGAAAACTCATTTCTCCCCCATTTTCTCTTCAAGTTTTCTTTCCTCCCTCATTTTTTCTCCATCCAGGTTAGTGTGAAAAATGAAAAATTCAGAGAAACTTATTTGTGATCGCCTGAGATTTTCCTCTGCTATCCCATTTGCAACCTCCTCCTCCTGCTCTCCACACTTCAAACCCATACCCAAATTCCTCTTTGGCTTCATTCTCTTCCTCTCACCTGAGGTAACACGTGGTCCCTTCTCTGTGCGCCTCCTTTGTTCCGTCACGTTTGGACCCAATCTCAATGCCTCTTAATTGCTGCAACCCCAAAAGCAGACGGAGCTTAGGCATGTTGTTTTCGGCATCTTTGCCTCCTCCAAGCTCTGGTGTCGCCATTGAAGATCTCTGGCAACACTTCCAACTGCTCGGAGGTTGGGGATGAAGGATGTGAGGTGGTTCGTGATGGGTGATGACAACACCGTCTTCACAACTGACAACCTCGTCACTGCCTTGGTCGTTGCTTGACGGGAGCAACACTCAAGAAGAAGATGACAAAGAATAAGAGAGGACAAGTGGAGAGGGGGGGGAAGAAAGAGAGAGTGCCATGTGTGTTTACTAGGTCAAACACAACGTTTAAAATTAACCTTGAGAAATGGTAGGGTGACTTTGCACTGTTTTTGTAACTTTCAAGAAGATATTCCCTCTAACAAAACTTTCGGACACAAGATGTAACTCGATGGATACTTTAAGAATAAATTTTACCCTTTAAATGATAAATAAAAAATAAAATTGTGCATTAATACGATAAATTTAATTACAAATAATAATACTTTTAAAATGCATCCTAATTTTCTCTTGGACATGTAGATGGATAGGATGAGATGAGTAAATGTTACAACAGAACAGAAAGGATATCTCCTGCCATAGCAACTCATTGAATATACCTTATCGCCGAGTGTAATATTTGAATATCTTGAATTAGAATAGGATGGATTCAGAAACGATATTTTTACTCAATCAAAGCTAATATAACCAGCATGGGATGAGTTAAGAGCTGTTGATGTGATGGATCCTCATCAGGAATCAGTTTGATTATTGAGGTGTCCCATCCCATGTAAAGAGCTGTTGATGGTACAAGGCAGCAACGGGTATACCCTATATATGTACCGTTGGAATGGTTTGTATTGTAAGGTAGTGAGTTGGTGGATGAAGGAGAGGAGCAGGTGGGAGGGATTGAAGATGGATGGAGGGGCAGGGGATTGTGGTTGTGGACATGAAGGGAAGCATCCTGCTCTTGCTCTTGGACCACCCCGATCTCTCTCGTACGTACGTACGTACGTACGTGCGTGTGTGGCGCAAATAACGGGTGTGTGTACATATTTTTAGCCCCGCAAGTAACTCACTGAAATCAGGCACGTGTGATTTTTTAATAATATGTGTGTATCATTGACCGCTGCTCAACGGAGCATATATCGTCCCATCCCGATCGTGCAGGTGCAGGATCAATGACACCATGCGAAACTGCCCTTTAATTTGCTTGTTCTTTTACGGGATAACACGTTGTTTGTTCCCGGGTCAGCTCCTTACCCGTCATGGCATGCGTGGTGGGCTTTAAGGGCCCAACATTAGAGAATCAGGCCCGTAACTGTATTGGCGATGACGGATGGGTTGAGAATGAATGAATGGCTGCATCATATCCAATTCAGCGCGCGCAGCTGGCAACTTCAATACATATGCGCAAGCAAACAACATGCCCCCCACATCAACAACGTCATCGCTCTCCCAAGCAACATATTTCACTCACACACACACACAGAGGGTACTCCCTTTCGCTGAACCACTTAATCACTGGGGGCTAAAATAGTACATTCACATGAACGGAAAAAGGTTATGGCGGTCACGCATGAATGGCACTTAATGAAGCATTATCTCCGGTGTAAAGCGGGTGCGATGCAGGAGAGACCATTAGGCATATGAATGGCGTAAATGTGAATGGAGGGGGTGCGTGCGTGGGGTGACTAGGTGGTGGGGCGAGAATAGGGACAAATAGAGGTGGGGGCCACATCGTGAAATGGGGACAGCATGAGACGAGCTTCTAGAAGCACTCTAACTAAACTGCCCCCTCCCCCCTCCACGATTGAGCCCTTTCTTTATTTTCTGTCATCCCATTTGAATAGAGATTAATCACTTGATTGATTGATTTGAGGAATCCTCTCCCTCTCCCTCTCCCTCTCTTCTAGAAACAATGCCATCCATCACATCATTCCTCACTTTCACCGCCGCTCCTCCACGCGCACCACCATTCCTCCCTGGTCTGCACACAATCAAACACACAAGTAACAAATGTGTGTTTGAAATACACCGGGAGAAATGAGTTTACGGATTCAGAAAAGAATTTAAAAGAAATTGATAGAATTCAAGTTTTTTATATGAATTTCGAGATTTTTTTATAGATTTTAAGATGCCTTTTATTTTGATTTGCGTGGATGTTATAGAAAAAATTTCTCGAAAATGCACTAAATAATTTACCGGTTTAATCTACAACATTCTGCTTTTTGACGATATGGGGGTGAGAAGCCTCCAAGTGAACGAAAACTGAGAAGGTGCGCATTGAAGCTGCATAACGTGAGCGGTGTCGTAATGCAGCAGGACGATGAATAGATATGGATGATGTATATACTCAAATCTCACCTACAATATTGCCAGGCATTCCTTCACTTTGCTGTTCTCTCCGTTATAAACTACAAGGCCATCGTCCCCTACAATTCATCATCTCCTTCTCATCTCTCTCATGCCTTCAACCCCTTCCTCTCCTCGCCATATCTACGCAACCCCACCTCTCCCAAAATCCATGAAAACTCAACGCTGGCCAGCTACACCACGTGGCCCCATCCCTGCTTTTTTCATTTTTTGCGGTCTGCGTTTGAAGGCTGTCATCAAAATTCAAATATCAAGGGACGTCCTTCAACATCTTCTGATCTCCCCTCACTCCATCACAAATAAATACCATGCCATCTTGGACTTCTCATTTTAATCTTTTCTTTCAAAATATCCCTTCTTTCCCAATTTTCTTTTTACCATGCTATTATAGCCCGATAGAGGAAGCAGCCAAGTACGAAGGACTGGGCGAGCAAGCACAACTGGCCAACAACGAAGGACTAAGGCACTGGTCGAGCATAGACCACCGGATCTCTGGGTGGGGGGACCGTGACAGCGATAGCAACGAGGGCAAGACTTTTCCCTTTACTCCAACGTTCAACCTTCCGTTGCCTTGCCTTAATTTAGGTTTAAATGGATGATTTAAAATTAAAAAATAATAATAAACGGGTGGGCACATCAACTCAAGACCTTACCCATGATATGTCTCTTTATCCCACCACCCCATCCATTTAAATCCACCCGTTACGGGCTACTTTTTAGATGGGTCCAAACAAGCAAATATTGTACCGGACTCGAGGGTTCTACCAGGTTTCATATCATTTGCTTAGCCTTGAGTAAACCATAGTTAAATTTTGAACTAACATTTCATAGCCTTTTTGTATCAATTGTTCGGTACGATTCTGGAGCATACTAAAGCTTGCGCCATGGAGTATTCTAATTTTTCATAATCCACTTGCTTGATCGTACTGTTCTCCAGTTTTTACCAGCAGTCTCTTCAAAAATTTTAGGTTTTTCCCATAAACAACTTTGCCTAATAGTGTGTTTGTAATTTTTTTTTAGAAACAGGATTGTGAAACAGGCTTCACGCATGCTAGGTTTAGGCCATAAAATAGGCCTATAACATGTAACACGCCAGACTCAGATCAAATTAATGCAAAACAAGTCTGATCTGTTTTGGATGAGTTCTAACCTGACATGTTTCCACCATTAATTCTAACATTGAGAGACCAATTCAATTGAAAAGAAAATATAAAACATTGAGGCACCAAAGTACGACACGGAACATATCTGTGCAGTTGACGATCCATGCCCTCTTACCCGATAGGCCGCTAAAGCTTAATTCCCTCTGGAGCAATCGCTTTGGAGGGTACAATCTCTCCCTGGAATTCGTCTTCAACACTGTTTGAGTGTAGGTGGTCGAGGCATAAGATTAATCAATCACAGTTTAGTAAAAAAAAAAGGTACCTGATTGACAAGAAAGATTACGAATGCGATTCACACTGACGTGAAGCGAAAAGGATATTGCTGCATGAGCAAATCATCCATATATAATTGTTGATGCAAGCAAATGAGTTATACGTACGATACACAGATGAAAAGGTTTAATTGTAGTTGTTTCATGAAAGCGGTGATGAGCGCAAATCTTAATTAAGCGTCGGCGAGAAGTTAAAGAGGAGAAAGAGTAAAAGGGATTGATTAACGTACGTCACAAAAAAGCGGTGATTTGAAGAGGCAGGGAGGATCAATGACGACTTACGGGGCTGCTTTGATTCTGTAAACGCCCTTTGGATGCAATGAAAACCTAAGAATACGGCTTTTAGTGTCATTACTGCACAGCTTCTCGTTTTATGCCGTTAAAAAATATCATGTGTCTTCCATCACAAGGAAAAGTCAAAGCGGCAATTCTTTCTCACTGCATCACTAAATTAAACTATATTATATTGCCACGTTAGTTTCTTTCCAACAGTAAGTATTCCCTTCCCTCAGTGCCCCCATGTTTATCTTATACCCACATACGTCAAGGATAAGAAAGCCAACGCATTTGTCTGGTTAGATCCGCCCCTCAATTAAACCCAATTGGTTTAATCTAATGGAGAACCGCCGTATGGTAACCGACGGTGCGCCTTGCATTATCCCCCTCCCCCTTTTTAATAAGTTACTACATAAACGAACTTCTAGAAATTCTTCACAAAGAAGTTGACTTTCATATCAACGAAGATTCATCCCTCGCACATTGAGTGGCCCCTAATTCCTTTCCAAGAAACTCAAACTTTGTTTGCACTTTTCGTTAACTCGATCCCAACAAACAGATCACAGATCAATACCGCTCAACTGCAAACCAACGAATTCAATTCAACCCCTTAATTGCCCTCTCTTTGCAATCAATTCCTTGATTGCACGAACCCACTGATCCAATCCAGATCTTTTTTTTTTCCTGGCAAAAAAAGAGGCAGAATCTAACAAACAAGCTCGGAGATTGGCCAAAAAATAGATATATTCACAGAGTAATTACAAGCCTTCTATTATCACTTACTAATTACTAATTTCAATATATACCATATGTAAAGCGCTCCAATAACTGCGCATCAACTATACATCTGGTATCTGTATTTGATTAGCAGACTCACTACCAGCACTGGTCCGTTTCCCAGTTCCGGCCACTGTAACCGGAATACGAGGAAGAAGTGGAGAGAGGCCTCTGTCGACGGACGAAGAGGCTCCTGTCATAGGTAGCGCGCTTTTGGGGGTCCGAGAGAGTGGAATACGCGGCGTGAATCTTCATGAACTCGTCCGCAGACGAATCCTTACGATCCACCGCCGCCACGTCCGGATGGCACACTCTCGCCAATCGCCGGTAGGCAGCCTTGATTTCTTGATGGGACGCGCCCGCAGGAATCCCTAGGATCTCGTACAGCGATGTGCACGAAGCCATAGTATGTGAGCTGAGATAGGGGGACCTGGAATCAGGCTGGTCAGTCCAAGTGGAGCAAGATTCAGTCGCGGTGGCGGAGGCGAAGATCGGCCGGACTGGGAGACGATGAGGGGACGGTGGGGGCGAAGGGGAAGCA
>JANTPZ010083416.1:0-10733 GCA_025593235.1 Vachellia pachyceras | reverse complement strand
ACGCGCCCGCAGGAATCCCTAGGATCTCGTACAGCGATGTGCACGAAGCCATAGTATGTGAGCTGAGATAGGGGGACCTGGAATCAGGCTGGTCAGTCCAAGTGGAGCAAGATTCAGTCGCGGTGGCGGAGGCGAAGATCGGCCGGACTGGGAGACGATGAGGGGACGGTGGGGGCGAAGGGGAAGCAGAACGGCCGGAGAAACTGATGGCGGGAAGCGGGGCAGGGGGAGAAAGAGGCAGCATGTTAGCGTGCAACGCTGTATCGTATCGGTTAGGCGAGGCTTTGGGCGGAGGCAAAAGTGGGAAGAGGGAGTATTTTATAGAGGGAAGGAAGAGAGAAGAGGGGTGGGGCCCAGGGGAGAGCAGTGTGGCAGTAGAATAGTACTTATCCAATGGCCATTTTCCTCGCAGCTGACTCAGCACTCAACTGGCTTTATTATTCCCTTGTCAGTGTTTTGGGAAGAGGATGAATTAGGGTTCAAGAGTTTTCAGATTTTTTTTTATTTAAACATTGGAAGGGAGGTTTGAATGGCACATGCTTTGTCTCCACACCTCACGTGCGTCGCCTCAATGTTCATTGCACTTCATCGTTAAACCTCACACGTTCTAATGTCTCCTGTTGCCGTGTTATTATTATCCATCTCCCTCATCTCTTCCTCCCACGGTTCTACCACCGACCTCCTTTCATTTCTACCCCCCCCCACTTAATACTTCATCAATTCCAGGATCCCATCATTGCAAATATGCACATCTTACTTCTCATTAAAACAGACATTGTGTGATCAAGGAGCTGCTTTTATAAGGTGATTTAGGTCTATCAGATGAGTTTTATCTCGATTGGGAAAATATCTGCATGAGTTTCAGGTGGAGATTCTCACAGCTCCGAAGTCAAATTTAATAACGAAGGAAAGGCAGCGGCAGACCAAAAGAAACAGAAGGTGGAGCTTCCCCATATCCATATATAAAAATACCCAAAACCCGTTTTGAGTTCACAAAGACTCGTGCCTGGACGGACAGAGAGGAACATTGATGATGCGGATCCCAACTTTTTTCCTTGGCCGGCCAGCCCGCCATTCATGAGTTTGTATTTTAGTTCCCCATCTCTTCCTTCTTTGACACCGAAAAATAACTTGGCGTTATTCCCCCCACCCCACAAAAACTGGGCCTAATACATTATGGAAAAGTGTCACTTTCGGGACACCACAGCCACGAACCTGCCCTGTATTTAAAAACAGTGAAACGCTATGTATGAATTGAACTAAGGTGGTGGGTTGCTGCTCACGTCTTTACTATGTATGGAACTCCACCTAGTTTGATCTGATTCATACGATAACTCCCTATCTTCAGTTCCCATATCACTTGCTTCTCCAAAATTTTCTAAATCAGAGCTCTCAATTTTAATTGCTTCATTTCAATCAATTTCGAACTTGTGGGCGGACTCTCATCCACATAGAGAGGAAAGAAAATAAGTTGTGATTGAATACTGACGTCTCAACAACCCATGTTTCCATTTATCATGACGAGTCCTGCACTATAGACTGAAAACCAAAAAAGGGCCTCACAGTACCCTTTGAATACATAATTAAAAGAAAAAAATCATTAGCATCTGTATGCTGTTGGATTCCTCATTGATTGACCCATTGTTTATGTAACTAATGACATTTTGTACTACTCCTTACAAAGAATTATGAACATGCCATTATCATAATGATTATAATTATTGTTTCATCTCACTCTAGTTTTATATTCAAGGAAAAAACCATCAACACGGTTGAAAATATGTCAAGAATAAGGCAAGCATCGAACTTCAAGTTCATTCCAATCGTTACTATGACGGTTGCATCCCGACAGTCACAACTCCTACTTGTCTTCGCTGTCTTTCTGCCTCAATCTTCCAAAAATTTCAACGCGGCAGAATTTTCCCGTTGTTCATAGCGTTTCGTCTGCTAGCATCAGCGAACATCAAACCTAAAAACTTATCGGGATTGTAAAATGATTTTAAGTATAATAGAATTTCGCTTTTATATTAATAATCACACATGGCCTAACGCACAAACTACACGTACTCGTCAGAGGGCATACATCTAATCAAGTCATCGTTTTGTGAATATTGAATAATAATATAGACGTTGGAGATTGCAGAAAGAAACTACACAAATTTGATCGAGATATTACAGAACTGGATGTCAGCTACACGTCAGTTAGGAAGCGGGCAATGGTTAGGTTCTCATCCTTCAATCAGAACATCAATGTGAGGGTCAGCTCCGGGATTTTGATGTAGCCCATTTAAAGTAACCACAGTTTGCTTCGGGATTAGATGCTGGCCCCTGCAAAGAGAGGGGAAATGACAGCTTAGTTCCAAGAAATCGCATCCATTTAGCAGAAATGATGAGGTTGACTTCAGATTTCCAGAATTTAATGATAGAAAATCCAATACTAGGATTTTCCTATCTGAAATTAGCCACCCTGATAAAGCAGCACAATTTCAGTGCTTGGATTTGTGTTTGATACAATGTTCATACAAGAAATCTAGGGTAGGCCGAAAGATAATCTAATGAAACAAATTACCTCAGCACGAGCACAAACATAGAATCTGCGACCAAAATTAGGACCTTGTTTCTTCACCACTCGAGCCATACAAGGTTCCTTATGACCCTTGCAAAGTGGTATACTACTTTGCATCAACTGTTGTATTCTCTGCCACTCCAATAGAGCAACATTATTACTTTCTTTCCCTTTTGAATCATCAGTGAATTTAGATGCGTCTTCACACACTTCTGCACACAACTTGTATTGTTCAGAACTGCCACTCTGATCAACCATTGTAGACGCTTCGTTTGAGTTATGATCAAGTTGCGAGGATTCTGCTTGAATATCAGTACAAAAGTCTTTGACCACATTGTCAACGCTCGTACTTTTTTTGAAAAAGGACATCAATGAAAGTTGGGAGCATTGACTAGTTCTTGCTTTTTTCTTGGATCGATTGCTTTTCCCAGATGTCACTTTGTCATGTTCAATGCCTGATGAAACTGAATTGTTACAGACAGCCTCCTGGGAAGAACCGCCAGACTGTTCATTGGATTCGAGGTTAGTATCCGAATCTTGGCTTGAGAGCACATCGCATTCGCTGGTACACATGACAGACAAACCACTGTTGCCAAATGGTTCTTTTACTCTCTCACATGTACTCCCAGTAACAATGTCTTCACCCGAAGAAAAGCCTGACAGCTTGCATAATTTCATTTGTTCAGAAACTCGTCTTTTTGTCAACACAGACACTGCAAGACAAAGCCCAGAGGCAATTGAGTCATAGAATGTTCAGAAATTATCATCAAAAAACAACCTACGTTTAGTACCTAGTGTTTGCTGCAGCCCACGAACCATGGGAACATATCTAGCAGATAAGGAGGGAGTACTATGCAGAGAGAGATTAGGTATTTCTTGTAAATTAACATAAACTGGAGCATGGTCAGATCCTTCAAGTTTAATGCTTCGACCTTCTTTCCACCTCTGGGCACTGAACAGACAAAAGGATCAAAGTTAAATCCTTGCTTCCAGGGAGAGACATGCAGCAGAGATGTATGCAATTGCAACTCTTAAACAATGGAACACATTATGCCACTATTCCATTGAAGAACCTGGCTAAGAATCTCAGAGAAAAGGGGATGGAGTGGGGGCATACGAATGTGGTATTGGAAGGAATAGTAAACAATAAGATGATTGCTTCAAAGGATATTAAAATTCAGATGATATATGATATCCACAATACAAAAGGTGCAAAACAGAATACCCAAAAACATAAAACATCTTAAACTACAATCAATAATCTAGTCTAGCAAAAGGAGATATAAGTCATCAGTCCAGAAAGAGAAAATAGCGTAGACACATACATTATGGGTCTATTTGATTGTGTTGTTGGGTTCTTTACCTCATATTGCTTCCAGGTTTGCATCGTTTATACTGTGTCAAAATGTCACACTCCTTAACATGGCACCTTATAAAATTATGGCCTTCCCGGACATCTGCTACATGTAAGCAGGAACCAGCACACAGACTATGGTCAATTCTACTCCCAAAGTTAAACACTTCAGCCCCTGTATTTTGGGGCCAGCAAGTATATGCTTCCTTTCTGCATCAGATTTGAATATGTACCGATGTTTAATCAGAATAGTGAAAATCACAACTTGAAAGGAAACAATTATGGAGGATGATGCATATAATGTGGAAAATTGAATATTATGAATAAAATATTCAAACAAATAATCATCAAGTACTAATTTCAAAAACCAATTTTTCCTGAAATAAACAAGTAACAGAAGTGAAATTAGCAATTTAAAAAGGCCCTTCTATTTGAGAGCAATGAGATCTAATATCGGAATAGTAACAAGATCTTCAAAGAGACAGAGTGAAACGTTCTTTACTTTATTAGAGGGCTATGTTTGTCATGTATCAGGGATTAGACTTCCGGGTATACAACACATCAGCATTCAACATTCAATATTTCAGTTGGTTACAAGTCCAAACCTATCAGGGTGCTTTGCTCTGAAAACATCAAAAAACTGGCCACCATTTTCAAGTAGCATAGACCTGAACCATCTTCTAAATCTACACAAGAAAAAATGGGTAAGCATTCAGGACATCAACAACATACCAAACTAATAAATAATAATACTTCACAGAAATCGAGTAAGCAATTTACTCATTATTCTCAAAATCAGGTCCTGCTTCACAACGATCTATTGCTTGTGGTGCAATGTTGAGATCACCAACAACAAATATTTTCCTTCCTTGATCCAGGAGAGACTCCCATCTTTTCTACTAAAGAAATCATCAGAATCAATCCAACAATACAAGGTAAAGAAACAGAAACGGAAAGGTTGAAGAACATCTGTAAAGAGGCAAGGCACGTAACTAAAGCACACAAAAAACTCCATTTTAACATGCCCAAATGTTTCAGCGCTAAATACAGTATCCAGACTTCGACGCATTTTTGTCTGTCAAATTATAATAGATTTAAAGACCAAAATTATATTTAAAAGTAAACAATTTTCAGGTTTCTGTGTCAGCCATAGGAAAAAAAACAATATATATGGGCAACTAATCTTACAATCACCAATCAGAAATACACTAGCATAGGAAGTGTAAGCCATCTCCTAACATCTTTTTGAATTTTTCTTAAAAGCCACATTCAAAGCAACTACGAAATTCATCACTTCAAAAACATAGTTACTATTCCATAGGTCAAATACTATATATACATTAAAGTTACCTGCAATATTGTGAAAAAGTTATGCTTGAACTGAATCCTCTCTGTGTCATCACTTTCAGCTCGAGGTCCATACAAGTTGAAAAGAACTGGCCAGATGGAAGCAAAATTTCATCAAAACTACTGCGTTTGTTTCGAAAATAGAAAACAGATAGTGCATATACCCTAGAATGAATAACATATCCTGCCTTCTGGTCAAACTTACAGTAGCTTTAATATCACACCACTTGACCACATACAAAAGGAAATTCAATAAATAAAGAACCAAGCTTTATTTATTCGTAATAAGCACAAACACTCACCAAAGTGACCATGATCTGTGATGATGCAACGTCCCTCACTATCAACACTAAGAAGCTCCTCATTGGAAAACCCAAGGAGGCCTTCCATGAAGAAAGGCAATTCATTTTTCCCAGTGACTGAGTTTCCAATAAGACCTGTGAATCCTTCTTCAGCCGCCAAGGGCAAGGCTACTTCGTCACTTGAAAACGCTGATTTTACGCGACAAAATGTGGCAACACCTGTATACCCAAAGGAAATTCGTGCTTAAATTCACGGTTTTCAAATGCAACAGAGACTAGAGACAAGCAGTTAGGTGAAAAGTAATTAGTACTTTTAAGTAAAGGTAGCCATAACAGGAGCTCTAAAATGCCACCTCATGGGTGCCACTCGACCTCAACCTCTCTAAAAATGATAGGCAAAAGAACCCCAGAAAACTATAGCAAACAGTAGAAACTACAGAGGGCAAAGTATCCTGAATCTATAGCAAGGCTTTGGTTGAGGCCGGGCTAAAAAGCAGCTTACCGGAATACCCAGTTCGACCTTTGTCAGAGGTACGGGTGCACGAAAAGAATGATTCGTATCCGTCCGCCATGACTAAATCCGCTGTAACTTCCAGCCTCCTCAACTTTGTTTCCTGTGATGGCTCGAAATTGAATCGGGATGCGACGAATATCAGAGACAGCAAAAACCCGGGGGGGGGGGGGAAGATGTACAACATATTAGATAAAGCACCTGAAGGCAGATAATATCAGCGTCGAACGAATTCAGCAGATTCCGAAGAGAGCCAAACTGCGTTATGCGCTGTCTCAAGCCATTCACATTGTAAGTTACTATCTTCATTGTGCCCCTCCCTCCGCGTTTGTTTTGGTTTGAGAATTGGGAATTTGGAATCCAACCGTACCAATATATATATCTTCGAGGTCAAAAGAAAATTGAACTCATCCAACGTATCCTGGCCAGAAACTTGCTTGAACCACAGTACCTTATCTAATGAATCAGATGTGGGATAGGAGTGAGGTAAAAGTGTGATTTCATATAAATTTTGTGGAATTATATAATACTAGTATATAGTAAAAAATTAAAATAGATAATAATATTATAAAAATAGATAATGCAGAGTAATAATATAAAATGTTAGATTGTCAAAACTCTAATACAGTGTTTATGTTTGGGAAGTCCGCCGGGAGAAATGAGTTTACAGATTTCGAGGTATTTTACGGATTTCAAGATAGTTTTATGGATTTCGATATGGTTTTAATGAATTTCGATATGGTTTTTACAGATTTCGAAATGGTTTTGTCTCAGCTTACGTGCACCGTTTGGAAAATTGTGTTCCCAAAACAAGCACGTGTGTTTGGGAAGTCCGTTGGAAGAAATGAGTTTACATATTTCGAGGTATTTTGCGGATTTCAAAATAATTTTATGAATTTCGAGATATTTTATATTGAAATATGTGCACCGTTTGGAAAACGATGTTCCCAAACAAGCACTCATTCCTGGTCAACGCATTAGTTAATTACTAGTGTATTTTTATTTGGGAGAATTTATATATTAAAATACTATTTTATAGCAAATTCTTTAAATCGAATTCCATAATATACTCGATTTACCGTTTTCATCTTTAGCTGAAAAAAATTTGTTGATATCACCTTGAAGTCAGAAATGCCATTCCTCCTCTCATTTTCCTCCTTAAAATTATGAAGCCCATTTTCGTGAAGTAAAAAATAAAAGGAAAAAAATCATTTATTGATACTTGTATTTTTCTTCAATTTTCAATTTAATATCTATCAGTTTTTAATTAGTTTTTTACTGTCATTAATTTTACTTTTTTACTGTCATTAATTTTAGTGACTTTATTATGTTAACACAGTCTGCCCATATATGAAAACTAACACTGTTAATAAAATATTATTATAGTATTTAATTTGGAGAAAAGTACCGGATGAAAATTCGAGATGTCTTCTCGTTATCCCGGGTGGCTCGTGGAGAGCACAAGTTTGAAGGGTCGGAGTGTCCTTGTCTGGGCCACTTTCTCGCAGTTCTGCTGGAAATTTTTGGGTGAGATTCTCTCGAAAGGTTAGTAGTAGAGAGCTGAATGTATCTTATGTCAAAGAGAATCCTTCGAAAAATAAGGGAAGGTTGAATTTTTGTAGGACATGGATCAGTGGAAACCTGAAGATTTGCCTAAATCGGCATCTGCTGCAGCAGATTTAGCGCCTTCTTCTCTTCAGCCTCATTCGCAACTTGTTACCGTCACCTCTAACCGCTTGCAGAATTCGCATACCGAATCCAGGTTCTCTCTTTTTCATTTCCTCCTCCTCTGCTATTTAATTTTGGATTCTCTCCAATTGACTCCGTCGACAGCTTTGAAGGTTCACCGCAGACTATCGGACAAGTTGTTAAGATATTTGTAATTGATACTTACGTGATTGTGATATGCCCTCCTGTGGTATAAGTTTTACAAATTTGAGAATTGAGAATATTGGGTTGAAGGTGAATTAAGATTTTTGTTATGGTGCTTCAGACTGTTATAGTTGCATTTGCAGCCTTTCCAAAAATGCCAGTGTTTGATTATTTTTATTCACCATATTGGGGTTACTTTTCTGTAGGCAGAGGCCTGAAACTGAAGCACAGGATCCAGTAGCTGCAAGAAAACTCCAGAAGGCAGACCGCGAGAAACTGAGGAGGGATCGACTAAATGAGCATTTCCTAGAGCTGGGAACCACATTAGGTTAACTTCAGCACTCTTTTAGTGATTAACAATCAATTCCTTCTTCATGAAATCTATCGTACATCCATTTCTCAGATTAGCTTATTTCAAGCGCCTTAAAATATGAAATCGTTGTTGATGCTTGTACATTCATTGAATTCCTTTTTAGTTGGGTGGCAATACTGGTCGTTAGAACTAAGAACTCCTTCTGAAACCCTATAGGGGCTTCAACTTTATTTTTACTGAGATTTGCTTGTTTGTTTAGAGTAACCTAACTAGTAAAGTCATGCGATGAGTTTGTTGTCCTGCTGCATGCTGTCTAAGCAAGTATAAAGTAGTATTTGCAGGTTTTTCACGTAAGAAAAAAGGGCACTTTCAGAGATTATAGCTTATTTGCATCCTCGTTCAGAAATCACATTCATGCAAATCAAGACAAAACTCCTTTCATACATCCTGGAGATTAAATCACGTTGAAAAAGTAACTTTTATCACTTATTCAAACAAGCTCCATAATATTTTAGTTTCTGAAAAAACACTTAAAATACTACTTTTATCTTTTCCTAATGGCTAAAATAATTAATTTTTAAGAAATCACTTTTGGGCCCAACCACACAGGTGGAGGATACAGGCTGCTTTTTAACAACAATTTCGCTCTAGTAGAAAAGGAAGAGAGAAAACAGGGGAAGTAATAAAAAAAATATTTCTTTATTTGTGACGGGTCATGTAGTTGATAATGATACTACTAATTGATCTAACGGGGAGATAGGAATCCTGTCTTCTTGCCTCTGGTTATATCCGTCAAACCAAGTTGCTACTTCATTTGTTGACTGTGTCATTGGCTTTTGCTTGCCAATGCATGCTTGAGTAAATTTTATATCTTTGGTCTTAATTACTTGACTAATGATGTTAAGAGAACTCATTTTGGTGGATTTTCTATTCTACTACCTGTGCCTAGAAATACAAGGTTAAGGCAATCTTCTGTGCCTAGAAATACAAGGTTAAGGCAATCTTCCCTTTGTACCCTGAAAATACACTTGATCGCACCTTTATGATCCAAACTTTTTTGTAATGCCTTCCCTTTATTGAAAATATGCTCTCCCTTTTTGGCCTTCGTTTCCAGCCACTTACCAAGCATCTTTCACAATAATGAAGATAATTCTTAGAATTGATTCTTACTTTTTACCACATTATAGAGTTTTAGAGAATATAATTCGAATATTGATTAGATCAAACGTTGGTAGTAGTCATCTCGTGTCATAGTTGTTTAAGAAAACAATTAATATCATAAATAATGGATGGTATTGTCAGCACAGGGAGGCGAAATGATGCACTCACTATATTTAGCTTGTTTACTTTTTTATCGATGGCAGATTGTTTTCCTTTTCAGACCTTTTGAGAAAGATGCAGGGTAAATGGCAAAAATACCTTAAATTTTCTGCGAATGGCACTAATCACATAGAAGTTGTCAGAGTACCCATAAGTTTTAAAACAAGGCAGTGTTGCCCAACCCCAAAAGAACCAACGATGTGACCAATTTCGTTGATGTGACTCTGCTTTTGCTGCTATGCTTCTTCAAGCTCTTGACGTCGGCAAACACCCTCTCTTCCGAGAGCTGGTGGAAAGGTCACGCGACTCCGACGACGGCGACACCATCAACGTCTCATGTCGAACATTTGCTCTGGATGCTCAAAAACGCCGACCCACAACCCGAATCTTTGGATGAGCACGTCGACTTCTACAATTGCTGGCTCATAGACACAAACACCCTCCCATATCGAAGCCATCATCGTCCGAGACCACCAGATCGAAGCCATCATTGACGGAGACCACCAGATCGAAGCCATTGAGGGAGAGGGAGCAAGATAAGGGCGATGGGAGACAAAGGCTTCGATGAGCTGGTAAAAAGTTTGAATATATTGAGTGCCGCATCATTTGCCAACCTTGCATTTTGGAGTCTAACTTTTTCACATAATGGTCAACCCGTTAGGCTTCTATCCATGTAGGTTAATATTGCCCCATTTAAGACTTACGGGTCCGACAACTTTCGTGTGACCATTATTCATTTACAAAACTGAATTGTTTTGGCCGCTTAGCCAAATATGTATGTGTATGATGTGATTGACTGTGGGCTGAAACACCAACCTTGTATTCTGCTGTACTGGGTACACATATCCGCTGCTTCTTTTGCCATCTTTAGATGCACTACCAGTTTGTTGAATAGGCGATTGAGATATTCGTGTTGAACTAAACATCGCAGATCCAGATAGGCCGAAGAATGACAAGGCTACTATCCTTACAGACACAATTCAGTTGCTAAAAGATTTGACCGCTGAAGTCAATAGGCTAAAAGCTGAGCATGCTGCACTTTCTGAAGAATCACATGAAGTAAGGTTGTTTGTATTTAATATTTACCTTTAAGAATACAAAGCTTGTCAGCTGCTTACTGTGCCTGCTTATTTTGTGTTTGCAGCTAA
>JANTPZ010083412.1:0-20936 GCA_025593235.1 Vachellia pachyceras | reverse complement strand
CCACAATGGAGCCGAAGAGAACAAAGAAGCTCTGAGAAAATCAAGAGGGGAGGACGATGATGACTTTCAGATACTGGAATATCAAGCACAGAGAGGGAGTGCTGCTGCCATGTACAAGATTGGGCTATTTTACTTCTTTGGGTTGAGAGGATTAAGGCGTGATCATGCTAAGGCATTGTCATGGTTCTTAAAGGCCGTAGATAAGGGGGAGCCAAGGTCAATGGAACTTCTTGGAGAGATTTATGCTAGGGGAGCAGGTGTTGAAAGAAATTACACTAAAGCTATGGAATGGTTTACACTTGCATCAAAACAACAATTATATTCTGCTTATAATGGTATGGGTTATTTGTATGTAAAGGGCTATGGAGTGGAGAAGAATTACACAAAAGTAAGATTATATTTGCTCTCTGACTCTGTATTTGATTGGTAGATGTAAAGGGTTATCTGTATTTGATTTATGTTGGCATATAACTACTTTATTCTAGCTGCTAACAATGGCCAGCCGAAGGCATTCTACCAGCTGGCAAGGATGTTCCATTCTGGCGTTGCGCTTAAGAAG
This sequence comes from Vachellia pachyceras, assembly GCA_025593235.1. Classification (NCBI taxonomy): domain Eukaryota; kingdom Viridiplantae; phylum Streptophyta; class Magnoliopsida; order Fabales; family Fabaceae; genus Vachellia; species Vachellia pachyceras. The sequence continues at coordinate 20,377 of JANTPZ010083412.1, read as the reverse complement.
AATATACCATTGGTACTTAGTTATTTACTTCTTCAATCTCTCCAATTGCTACGTAGTTTCCCTGCCTGATATTTTCTTTATGTCATATGATTTACTGATTCTTCTGTGTTTGTATAATTATTAGAGGTTCATTAATTTTATCTTTAGTTTTTCTCTTTGCTTCGGTCATGCAATTTGCTTTGTTTCCCTTAAATCATGCTGTTCATGAACAACTACTTAGATTGTCTGTAGGAATTGGGACAATAATATAACAAGAAAATGTCATTATGACAGAAATGCTTCTCAATTTAATTTGAAATATGATTTGTTTTTAAAATAAGAGACATATTAAATGGTGAATCTTCCTAGTTAGGCCACATGTCAATTAAGTCGTACCTGTAATGAGACTAGATTTGTGACTAAACTTTTGATTTGCACTCTTGCCTTTGTTTCTTGAATTACCTCACCCAATAAATGCACCATCTAACAGTTTTAGTTTTTCTTGTTCCTAGGCTACTATGCTATATAAACTGGTTGCAGAGAGGGGTCCTTGGAGTTCTTTGTCCAGATGGGCACTAGAATCATACTTGAACGGTGATGTTGGAAAGGCATTTATGTTGTATTCAAGAATGGCTGAGATGGGCTATGGGGTTGCACAAAGTAATGCTGCTTGGATTCTTGACAAATATGGCGATCATAGCATGTGCATGGGAAAATCTGGGTTTTGTACAGATGCTGAGAGGCATACGCGTGCTCATTCTTTTTGGTGGCAGGCTTCTGAACAGGGAAATGAACATGCTGCTTTACTGATTGGAGATGCATATTACTATGGTCGCGTATGTGTTTAGGCATCTCTCATGCTTGATTGCGTACAACAATCTGTTTATGCCATGTTACCAGTACTCCCTCCCACTTTCCTTGATTTTTTTCTTGTGCTCCTATTTTTCCTTCAGGGCACTGTCAGGGATTATGAACGTGCTGCTGAGGCTTATATGCATGCCAAATCGCAAGCCAATGCACAAGCCATGTTCAATCTAGGGTACATGCATGAGCATGGCCAAGGACTTCCCTTGGATCTTCATCTTGCTAAGCGTTACTATGATGAAGCTCTAGAACATGATCCTGCGGCAAAGCTTCCTGTCACCCTTGCACTTTCAAGTTTGTGGATACGTATGAATGATGCTGACAGTTTCTTGGTGAGTTTCTGTACTTCACATGCTGGAAAGCATATTGGTAAAAACTGGAATTTGACATAATGATTTGTTCTATAGACGTAGCTTTTTACCTGTTCCTTCTAGATGATTGGTTTTATGGCATATTATTTTAGCGAAGTCTGACAACTCCAACGCCCTACTGAACTCTCAACTTCTAACCTAATTTTGGCCGATTGCATAATTTGATAGGAATTTTGTAGGGGATGAATTAACACTATGTGTGGCCAATTAGCTTTTTCTTGTCGATGCTTCAAACATATATCAGATCAAACTTCTCATAGTTCGCCACCTAGACCCTTATTGACACGTCCCTTCTATATTCGGGTGCCACCTAGAACCTTATTGACACGTCCTTTGTTTATATTCAGGTTCGAATAATTGATTCTTTGCCGCAAATCTTCCCAAAATTGGAAGCATGGATAGAGGATGTGCTTTTGGAAGAGGGGAATGCAACAATTCTCACTCTGTTGGCATGCCTTTTGACTGTGTTATATCTCCGTGAGAGGCACCGGAGGCAGTTTGATGGTGTAGTTGGAGAATTGGATCAGCGACACCCTAATGAGCATGGTGCGCTGGCACCCAATTAATCAATGTTACTATTGTTAACCTCTAGAAGATATGAGGCCATTTTTGCAGGTGCTGTTCATAAAAGGTAAAGATTTTTAAGCTTTTTCCTTCCTTTTTATAGTTGTAAATTGTGCTTTGACGGCTTGTAGGTTCAGAAATAAGGGGTGCGTCTGTAGATATAATTATTTCGGGGATACTAAGAGATTAACATGTAGGTTAATATAAATTCAATTCTTAAGTTTGTCCCATTTTTTATTCTAATCTCGAGTTTAAAACTGGTGGTTTTGATTCCTTAAGTTTAATTTTATATGAAATATCGATTCCTATAACCTAAAAAAATATAAATCATTTTGTTTCTTAAGGGATTAAAGCTATTGATTTTAAATTTAAAGAATTAAAATAAAAAGTAAATTTGAGAAATTAAATATTTCATTGAGCTTGAATTCTTAAAATTACTATTTCACTTTTGATGAAATTTATTTAAACCTTGTTATTGTGGTATTTTTTTTTGAGCAAATGTTATTGTGGTCATTAATATCGGTTTTGTTTGGGCAAATTCACACGTCCCTGGATGAGTTAATGATTGGCCAATTTTAATTGGGTATTTAATCATTTAATAACATGCTAAATTGGCATAGTACTTACACAAACTTGGTGTTGATTTACGTTCTGTAGTGGAATAAAACTTGATGCTTAATGAAATGATTCAAAAATGAAATGGGAAACTGTTGATCGTATCAATCCTGCAAAAACGTAGCTTCTCCAAATACATAATTCTTACATCATTTTTTGAGCATAATTCTCGCGACATTCTCCACATGATATTACATGTTTCTAAACTTTAACAAGGTTTTAATGTTTAGCCCAACCAAGGAGTTGGGGGGGATTATGTTTGTCTCTTGCTGGCTTTAACCTCATCCTCAACAGAGATTCAGAGAACATAATACTAGAATGCTGCTATCAATTTCGAACTCAACAATTTATTTACACACAGCGGGAGAAACTTCAACATAATTTACAAAATTGGCATGCTCGTTGCTATTAGTATAATTCATTTCTACATTCAAGATCTAGAACCAACGATGAGAGACAATAAGGTGTCATCATACCTTCTATCCACATTCTATCGCTGTAGAATTCTCTGCCTGTCAAATAAAAAGGCCGTGATGCCTAAATAATGCAGATCCTACGATAACAGAGTGCAGTAACACGTTGGACATCATTTTACTCTTTTGACTATGTTTTTGCGTGTCTGGATGGTTGATTTTATATAGCTTTTTGCTTGTACTAAGCACATTTATTTTTTTAAGGCAGTTATGCTCAAATATTAAATGAAGAAATTTTTTATTCTGAGAATTTAAATTTTGATTCATCATATTAATCCTTTCAACTAAACCCAACCCAGTTCGATTTTATAAAAGATTTTGGTTGTATGTCTCAGGCTTACTTGCACGGTTGAAGTCCAAATCTGTGTTGTTACACGAGGGATACTTTTGGAATACCCATATATAGGCATTAAATGAAAAAAGAATTGAACTAAGCAGCATTTCTCACTATAATGTGGAAATGTAACAATGGATTTATTGTCTTAATAATGATTGGTCTTTACCATATATTATTTATAGATTGAATATAGATTACACAAATTCATAATGTATCTTTTTATCTGGTTGAAATAAAATTGTCGGTTGACGAGTAAAATGTAGTATGACTATCAATGTTCACTGCACAACATGGCATAGTAACATGGAAACTCAACCGTAAGTGGAAGATCACGGGTTTAATCTCCCCCATAAACTCAGGTTGTAGTAGTAAGACTTGATTCACAATTGCAGACATGGTGGGTTTCATAGAGCACACTCAGTTTGTAGTAGCAAGACTTGATGCACAGTTGCAGTCTTGGTGGGTTTCTTAGAGCACACTCAGGTTGTAGCATGTTCCTCTTCTGCGTCAAAATAATGCAATTGTCAGGATAACCATCAAATCGGGTTACCAGTCATAAATTATGGCGATAAATGAGAAATGGTCGGGCAAATAATATGGATGACGAAGTAACACAAGCAAGACTTGCTCTCTGAGGAAATCCCACTCCAAAATCTCAGGATTGAAGGAGGCTTTTCAAATCTTTCTTTTTACTGATTTTTTTTACCTTACGCTTTATTTTTATGTAATCTGATTTATCAGACATGTAAATCTAAGGCTATAAATACATCGTTCTTAATTACAGTTCAACGTAAGTAATAAAACCTCAAACTTATAACGAATAAATGGTAAAATATAAATTGTTGGATGAATCTTTTCTTAGCACTGAGCAGGTATTGAAATTTATTTCAGATCTAAAATGATATATTTTTCATATATGGCCCAATAAAATGGTATTATTACTACTACATATGTAGGAATTATTGTATTAATCATTTCGATTGAACATTGAAATAGGCTAAAATAAGGGGTCAATGCAAATAGAGAATATCAGTTTTTACTTATTTTAGCTTTACCCAAACGTGACCAGACAAATAGAACCACTCGCAACGGTTCGTTACAAAGTGTATAAACTATAAAACTCATACAAATAGCATCATAGAAACTTGTGTACTTGTAAACACCGGAAAAAAAAAAAGATAAAAACAGGTACGACCATTAGGGTTTCTCCAGAGGTTGCAATGGGTGTGTCTGTCAAATCTTGTGTTGTTCTTATTTATATATGCTTTGCCGGCCTCGTATACTGTGGGGTTTCTGAGAAAATCATTAATGTTTTGGATTTTGGAGCCAAATCTGATCCCAAGGTCGAAAGCACTGAGGTGATTACTTTAAAAGTTTAATGATTCTTTTTTATGTGATATAGCTTTATGATGTTTTGTTTTAGTTTTTGTGGGGCATGCCTTGATTTTGTTTCAAACGTTCGCACTGGGTGTTGCCTTTGTTAGTCAGATCGAGTTCGACGAAATTAAAGTTTCTTTTCTGGAAAATAGTGAAATTGCACACTCGGTGTTTTGGTGCACATGTATAGAATTTCACATTCCTCTTCCAAAGTGATTAATAGCGTGGAAAATGAATAATCAAAATTAATACACACACATATAATGATATGTTTGCAAAATCCACTTAACTCTTTGGATTTGAACATGGTGATTCTGTTTCAAACGAATAGTCAATTATATACGCGTTTTATCAATTTATCTAGTTCATAGGAATTTAACTCACATCCCCTAAATGACATAGGGATTTAAATCTTATTACTAGCTTGTATGAAAATATTATTCATAGTCATTGTGTGAGTATGTTTGTGAACCTTTCTTTTGGAAAATTTATTGATGTCCATTACATTAGAACAATTCAACTAATCAATGAGCTTGTAGATTAGTACGTAGCAAGTACTAAATAGTGGGATATAAAAGTTTCTCTAAATAAAAAGTTGTGGATTCGTTTCCACATGTAACTTCGATCCATTTGATAAAAAACAAAAAGAAACAACTACTTCTCATCTAAACTTTTTAGTATGAGTTTACTATTCTTTCTCCTGGAGACAATTTTTGGACCATTTGCATCCTCTGCTTTCATGTGTATTTGACCATTTTCAAATATTTAAAATTTTAATTTGAATATACAAACTTGGCACTCAAATTATTCAACAACTAGCTAGAGAGAGTCTTGTTTTCTCCCATTTGAATGTGAACCATTTATTGCTAGCTACCCATCTAATTCAAATTAATTATACATACATTAAGTCCCACAGATTGAAATAGCATCAATTTTTTTTTTTGCACTCAATTTAACCATCATGCATGATGTCAATTATATGATGTGTGTAGACACACGAGTATGGATGGATGGATATCATGATGATAAATATGAAATATGGATGTGTGTGTAGGCATTCATGCACGCATGGCAAGCAGCCTGCAAGACTAAAGAGCAAGCTAGGCTGGTGGTGCCACAAGGGAAGTTCTTGGTGTCGTCCATGTTCTTTGCAGGGCCATGTTTGAACCCTGCGCCTGTCACTATTCAAGTGGATGGCACCATTTTGGCTTCCACTGATCCTTCCGACTATGTCAACGCCGATTGGCTCATCTTCCAAGACCTCACCGGTGTTAAGCTCCTCGGCGGTGGCACTTTCAATGCCCGGGGCAAGTCCATGTGGCCTTCCACCTTCGATTGTGACTACAAGCCTTTCACCGACTGTCCCAGGCTCCCCAGCGTAAGTTGATCTTTATTCTTCTATATATACTTTAATCAGCTTAGTTCGACTAATCTAATTAAAGTGAGGGGAAAGATAGGTAGACACATGCATAAAATGATCTCTTATTTATTAAGTTATGGATTCATATGTAAAAAATGGGGCCCACATTTTTTGTGTCTATCTCCCTATCCTCACTTGGCTTGAGTCACATGAGTACACAACTACAAGTTTTAGTCCATGTAATTAGAGAGGGAGAGAGAGATGGATCACATATCAATAACTATAATGTGTGTGCATATATTTTGAACTATATAACTATCTAGGTGAAGTGAAGAGTAGGAAAATATATACTCTCTTCGATACTAAATATAAAACATTGTTATAAAGAAAAATAAAATCTTAAATTTAGAACCAGAGAGAGTATAAAAAATGAATTTCTATTTTGTACTCATATGTCATAAGTGATGGCTCACTTTGTGTCTATTCATTATTTCTCACTTCAATGAATTAAGGTTGTCTCTGTGTCAATTTATTTTGTACACATCCATTTAGTGAAGACTAAATCAAAAAGAAAAATCAGTAGAGATTTGATCTTATTACTTCACCTAATTAATATCACTTGAAAGCATCTAAAAACTGGACGCTAAAGGCTAATTAGTTACTTGAAGGTGTATCATCTCAAGTTCTAGCATGTAATTAGGCACAGAGAGAGAGAGAGAGCGAGTGTGCGCCTTTAATTGTGTACGTATGTGTAGACTTTTCAATTCAACAACGTGAAGGGTGGAGTAATAGAGAACATCACATCAGCAAATGCCATGGGATTGGACATATACGCAATGAGATCATCAAACCTCACATTAAGATCAGTAAAACTGGTTGCACCTGCTGAGAGCCCAAACAATGAAGCCATTCGTTTTGAGGATTGCAGCAACGTTGTCATATCTCAAACCACAATCCGACATGGCAATTACTGTTCTTCTGTGGTCAAACAACCCCACGATCCTGCTTTCACCAGATCCAAATGTACCCATTAATTGATCCTCCTCCATGTATACAAAAACCTCTTATTATATATTGTCTCCTTCAAGTAATTTTATTAAAGAGTGACCACCAAACTCCTATATATGTATGCAAATATCGTTACTCGCCTAATTAATTCATCACGGAGTCATATATTATATTGTTATATCATTTTTACTCCGCCCTTAACTCACAAACCCTTTTTATGTCAGTAAAGAGTTCGAACTCATAGTCTCAGACTAGGAATACTCAAATGGTTTTATTTTAGAAGGCATAGTGAGTTTTATTATTTGATCATATTATAAGTCATATATATCATCAATTTTTTTGCAAAAATATATGATTTACCCCTCATTTATATATGTGTATATATTTGTATATATGTATGTAGTATTACGTAGACTTTCTACTCGATTTAAGGAGTTCAGCAATTTAAAGTTTTTTTAATTCTAGTAAAACATATTGAAAGTGTATTATGAATAAGATCAGGAGTACTTAAGTGATCGAGGAACTTGGTATCATACCAATTAATTGTTAAGGTGATATTGATAAAAAAGGTTTAAAATCAAGAGCTATTACACTATATCATCATATATCTAAGGATTCAACGGTGACCACTTAAAACATAACGCTTAAATGTGAGCAGCAGTTTCAACTTATATATTCCCGTGTTTAACATAAAAGAAACAGAGTTTTTATGATGCTTGTATACTTTGAAGATCCTCAAGGTCGTTTTGTTATGAACTCATCATACTTCCTTCTGAATAATGACGAGCAAATATTTAGAAAAGTTGAATGCATAAGATTTATCACATTAAAGTGCTACTACACACACACCCAGCTGGATTGAATCCAATAAATTATGTGTATGCTATAAGAAAATAAAACTAAAATAAAGATCCCAAATTTCGCAAGTTTATTAAAATTATATTTCATTCTCACACTATATATCACACAACACATTCAGATCAGATTTAGAGAAATTTAAAATATTTTTATTAATTTTCTTATTTTAAAAAATTGAATTATTCTGATCTGATCAGAACGTTGTAAACAAGATCGATGTGCACCTTAGATACCTTAAACATGTGTTTATATTATATGAGGAGGAGAAAAAATAGGCCTCTTTGTGGCAGTAGTGGAGGCTAACAAAACCTAAATGTAAGGGATTTAATGAAGTAAGTACGTGCACAGATAGTATCATTAATTAGAGTAAACAAAAAGAAAACCAACATCTTTCAATGATTTATAAGCTTCAAGAAAAAATCAGAAAGTTTGGGCAAAAAAAAAAAGAAAAAATCAGAAAGTAAACAACCATCTTTTTTGGGTAAAAGGAATCACAAATAACGATTTCAAGGTATAAAAATAAGTGGTGAAGATAGAGGAACCATTTTCGCACTCTTATGATCTCTTGCCTCCCAGGAGGCCTTGAATTTGAAAAACCAAAAAACAAAAAGGAAAAAGGAAAAAAATTCAAGAAGCTGGAGGAACAATGGCCTTTCGAGGGAAAGTTGTAATTCTGATGAGTTTTATGTCATCACAATTATTATGTGATTATGTGGTGGCAAGAACAAGGCCAGTTTCTGGGCCTGATATGTTCAAGGGTCAAAATTTAGCTGTTGATAAACTTCTTCCAGGTGAAAAAATAATCAACGTCTTGAATTTTAAAGCCAAACCCGATGGCAAAACCGATTGCACTCAGGTAATTAAATTCAATGCTCTGATCTTATCTAGTCTGCTTTATCTTTTGTGTGTATATACATATATATTCATCTTGGCAATTAATCAATCCTCTTACTTCTATTGTATTAATCATATAAATTAAAATATGCTCATATCGTAGGATGAGATTCGCATGCATGTTTATCTTAAGTGATTTGAGTAAAACCAGCTGATGGTTTCATTACACAAAACATCTCAGCCAAGTGTCTTGCCCTTGAAAAATCTTTTTCTCGACAATCTTAGGCTAAAGTGCTTTATCTTCAGAGAAACTTACCTGATCATCTCTTAAAAAAACAAGAAGAGAGACTATCTTGTATATATGTTTATCTGTGTTGTGTTTTTGTTGTTGTTGTGTGTGTGTGGAAGCAGGCATTTATGACAGCATGGAGAAGTGTGTGTACCTCCCCACAACAAGCGAGGCTTTATGTTCCTCCGGGGGAATAGTATGTTTCTTCCATGCTCTTTGCAGGGCCATGCAAAGCACCACAAGCCATCACTGTCAAAGTCGACGGCACCATTCTAGCTTCCACCGACCCTTCTGAATATGTCAACGGCGAATGGCTGATCTTCTCCGACCTTAAAGGAATCAAACTCATCGGCGGTGGCACTTTTGACGCCCAAGGTAAAGAAATGTGGGCGCCAACACCAATTGTGAAGACGACCCTTCCCCCGAATGCCAAAGACTCCCTAGTGTAAGTCTCCTAATTAACACCAACTTTAACGTGCCTCCCTCTAATTATTTTTTGGAAAGTCGGAGAATTGCAAAGGGCATTAAAGGAGGGCATATTAGAGACGACAAGCCCATCATTTCGTATATATATTCACCAAGTTGAAACTTGAAATTTTTTAATCTACTGATTTTTTGGGGTGTGTTTTTGTTGGGGGTGAAGAGTATTCAATTCAACAATGTGACAGATGGACTAATACAAGGGATATCGTCAGTGAATGCAATGGGGTTTCACTTCTTCGTCACAAATTCTGCTAACATCAGACTGCGTAAACTTAGGATCAGTGCACCAGCAGATAGCCCTAATGCAGATGGAATCCACCTGAGCCATTCCGTCAACGTCAAAATATCCAAATCTCTCATCCAAACTGGAGATGATTGTGTGTCTATGATTGAAGGCGTCAGCAATGTGGCCATTAACAAGGTCACATGTGACCCTGGACATGGTTTTAGGTACAACTTCTGATCGATCGATCTTAACCTGCGACGATGATATGATGAGTAGCGTTGAATTTGACTGATATACATATGTAACACCATCGGAAGCCTTGGGAAATACGTTGATGAGGTTGAAGTGAAGAACATTCGTGTGCTAAATTGCACAATGGAAGGCACAACTAATGGACTCAGAATCAAATCATGGCCAGATAGGTATCCCGGTGCAGCATCGAAAATAATGTTCGACAACATTGTTATGAACAACGTCAAAAATCCCATCGTCATTGACCAAGAATACCAGTGTGAACCTGCAAAATGCAACAAGAAGGTCACATTCGTTCATTCATTCATCTGATATATGTATATATATATCTATTTCTTTTCAAATGAATTCATTGATGATGATGATGTTGGGTTTAACTGATTATTACTGTATGTTCAGCCGTCACTTGTGAGATTAAGTGGGATTCATTATTCCAACATAAAAGGAACAACATCTTCAAATGTCGCAGTGGACTTGCGTTGTAGCCATGACCATCCATGCGACCATGTTCAACTAAACAACATATACCTTATGGCAGAGAAACCACCCCCTCCTACCTCCAGATGTCTCAATGCCAAACCTCTCTATCTCGGCTTCCAAACTCCACCACCCTGCTCATAGCTCATAAGCTTCCCTACAACATGTGGTGTTATCTTGATCTAACAACAGTGTTACAGTATCTTGTAAGTCAATGTATATAACGTAAGACAGAATTGTTGTTTGGATCGAATATATCGTTAGATTAAGACAATATAGTTTTCGCCGTTATCCTTGGAATATTCACAAGAGGGACAGGAGGAAGACTCTTTTTGTTAGAGTATGCTAATAGTCCATATAAAAGTCCAAGACTTGGCTCCATTATTGTTACATTAAATTGTACATAGTTTGCATGTGTACCAAAAAAAATTGTACAGTATAATTTATTTTCATAGCCCAAGACATATATTTAGGTTTAAGAAATAGTATATTGATGTATTTACAAATTGCATATCAACAAGATTCTCATATTAGTAGTAAGATCTTAATTTACAACACAATATGTTACCGGTCAACTCCTTACGAGTAAACACAGATTTATTTTACTTTCTAGATATTTTTCTTTGTGTTTGCCAGCAGCCTTATTGGCTCTTGTGAAACAAACTGTGATTATAACTGAAATTGTAATATTGCTCGTGAGGAATTAATTTAACATGTTCACATGCAGAGCTAGATAGAGTGTGTGATTGTTATAGAAAATTAATGTCCCATTTATATGCTAAACTACTTTCTTTCTCTGGCTTTTGTTGTTTTGCCAAAATAAAGCAGGAAGGGAAGTTTCTGACTTTTTTTTTTTTTTTTTGCATTGTTGGCACCAACTTTATCCAAGTCATATATCTTCAACAATGAAATGAAATAAAATAGAAGAAACGATAGATGGGCTAATTTAGCAAAGCAAGGACTGGCCACAACTTGATCTGATCATGCACAGGGAATGCCGTAGTTAGGTGGTTGGTTTTCCTTTTGTTTTGTGTGTGTAAAAGAAATACTACTATTAAGATTTATTTTCATGATTCTTACAAATTACATTAAATCAATTCAGAGTTGTTATTTTTTTTAAGAAAACCAATTTATTGATTATTGATTTCCTGGCTGGATTCGTTCATTTAATATATCAATTTATAATTTAAATATTCTTAAACTAACAAATTTCAAATTAAATATTAATATATCATCATTTAATTTAAATTGGTTGAATCATCATTTTTCTTAATGAAATGAATGGTGTTAAAATTAAGGATGAGAGATTTACATTATAAATTTAAATGGTTTAAATTAATTAGAATTTGATGCAAGGTATTAAAATCTGGATCGGCCTTTGAGCCGGTCTAAACAGTGAGTCAAAAGTTAGTGATTAGATTGGAGTCAACTCATTGTTTAAACCGGTCATATCAAAATAATATAATTTAATAAAAATACTTATATTGAATTATAACAAGTTAATACTTAATACCATAATATTTAAATAAAAATGATACTAAATACGTAATTCTTTTATGTATACATATTTTACACAACTGTTTGATTGTAATAATAATAAAATACAACATTGAGAACATATGTTTTTATTACAACTAGCATATACTCTCCCGCGCGATGCGCGAGGAGCATATTATCATGACAGTGATCCACAAAGAGATTCACCTGAAGGGAAGAGAGGGATGATGATATTAGCAAAGTTGAAGCTTGTATGATCTGTTTCTTAATTATACAATGAAAAAGAGAAAGTATGCTTGATAAACCACTAAGATGCTCTCTGATTTGATGCTTCACACATGATTTTCTCAATACCAAGGCGTCCTATGACCTTCACGATGATGTCCGCGAGCATATCATCAGCATCGACCATTATCATGTCTGCACCTGCTTCTAAGCATCTCTCTGCCCTTCTGATGAGGAGATCCACATTTTCTACGAATTCTGAGAAACAAACACAAAGCAATGTCAATAGAGTTGGTTTTACCACTTAGCTTCTTTTGATATATATATTTAAGATCATTGAAAAAACGTAGAGACAATTTGTAGATTCCGTATCAAATTTTTCCCATCAAAAGTCAAGTTTTCACGTATGATAAATTACAAGCACCACCCCACCTAGAGTTAAAAGACTGCCAACATTAGAAATCTCTGAGTGCATATTTGGGACAATGCAAATGTAGAATCTGAATCAAGTTTTAATAAAATCTATCTGCTTCTGGGTGACATTGGATCCCTTCCCCTGACCTTCCCCACTTCAATACTACATATATTCCAAGCCTGACTTATCTGGAAGAGAAGTGGTGGAGGCATGCTATGAACATGTTTATCAATAATATGTCCCATGTCAAGGAGATGGAACTTGTTTTCTTATTCTACAATCATAGCATATTCATAGCATGAACAATCGCAACGAAATTGAAATACATAATCAAAAGCTTGACACAATGATTCTTCGGATTTTTTATGTCTTCAATAATAATGGAAAATTTATTGGTCTCAAGAAATTACAAAATTCTTGAAAGAGTGAATTTGCATTATCATTCTTGCTTGCATAGTCAATACTTTACATTTCTATCAAGTATTAATGATAGTAACATGCAAGTCCTATACAAGACGAATGAAAAGAAATCAAATAATCCAGAGAACAAAAACTACTGGATCACTATATTACACATACCCTGTGCCACGGATGACCTTTTATCTTAGGGAATTTAAATTCTGTGTTGTTAGGATTCATGCACTTAATCTCTTCCCTAGTTTGTGTGCCCAAAACCTATCAAAACAATCAACAAGAAAGAAAAATGTTAAAAGATCCTGCCAGTATAATCAAGGAAAGCCTTATATATACACACATACGTACATATATATATAAATTAAAAAAATTATCCTCGGCAGTCTACAAAAAGAATTCTTGAAAAACATCAATGCATCTCAATCTATATAGCTTGAGCATCACTAAATCGTCCAGTTCAAACTTAGGACGTTATGGCAAAAGAAAAGTTCAACATGCACTGCTTAATCGCACAAACATGATCCACGGCTTCCTCTAGTGGAGACAGTTTCCACTTTTCTGTGTGCTATAATGCGCTAATTACAGTAAAAAAAGAATATTATTTTATGCATTTAAAAAAAAGGAAAAGAGATTGCATCTACAGCTGATAAACGATTAAAAAAATCATTGTAAGAGGCCTGACTCTTTTTTGACCATTCAAACCTGCTTCAAAATTTTTCTTCTCTGCTAGAAGGTGGGGAAAAGGAAGTGCTTTTGGCGCCTTCCTGTGTGCGCACTCCTGACCATTCTTTTCCATGGCAGCTACTTCCCTACGCATTTTTTTTGCCTCAATTTCCATAGCCTTGTTCAATGTATCAACCTTCTTTGTCAGCATCTACACATTTGCACAGGAAAAACCAATAATTAAATTAGAGAAGAGCTTGAGAGTATTTAATGTAAAATATTACCCATTAACCATAAATCAAATACCAGACCTCAATTGCATCATCCTTGTCTTTAAGGGTCTGATCTTTTTCATGACAAGCTTTCCTCAAAGATATAACCTCTTTCTGTAACATGTCATACAACATTCCTGAGACAAAGTCTTCATTTTCTCCTTTAGATTTTTCAACTGGTGTATCATTCACACTTCCCTCACATGCAGTGACATTCTTAGTACTGGTGGTTTGATCACTGGCATTGTCTGGCATGTTAGCTTGCCCACTTCCATTTTGAAGTTGGCATCTCTCTCTCTCAAGGGATCTACTACCACCATCAAATGATCTAGATGAGAGTTTGGCATGTTTTAATAACATGCTAGCACTATTTGATCGTATTGACCCTGATTTTGAGCTCAAGCTTTTCCTTGATAGATATCCATTGGAGAAGGATCCAAGAGGCTCTCAGCTCCTCCAAAAGACTGACACCTTGAAGGTCCACTGGAAATGTTTCTTGAATCTGATGCAATGATTTTAGAATTACCATTGGATGCTTTAATCTTTTCTTCCAAAACTTTGAATCGCAGTTGATACTTTTCCTGTGGAGTCAATTCAATTAACTAAAGTTTAAGAAGACGCCCGAAAAGAAACCAGAGGATGAGAATCAAAAAGATATTTGGTGAGGCATCTCTCTCTTAGACAGCAAAATGGGGGACAAAGAATCCCCGAAGAAGTGAAATCACGTAGTAAATTTAAGGGAAAAATGTCAGAAAGGAAACATAAGCTAGAGGGCCCTAAGAGTAGTAAACATCATGACTTGCTTGAACCCATAAAGCCTCAACCTCAACTACTGGTTCATGATTCATTACGAAAGATAAAGGAAGCATTCAGCAAAATATGTCAGACAGGATGTTAAAAAACTGGTCATTGACTAGCGTTTCCAGAGTTCATTTCATCCCAATCTCGGCACCAAAATCATTTTTTTGGGGGGGGGATACAGCAGCAAGCAAGGCGTTTGATTGTTGAAGGCGAAAGGAAAATTGAACCGACGTCAAGAATCTAGCTCCACTCTTTCCCAGACAAATGCATTCCCTCAAAATAAGAAATAAAGTGAAAAGACGCAGTTAGTTAGCAGAGCAACAAGTCTCTAGAGCCTTACACGCAGGTATGGATTTACACGCAGGAAAACATAAGCATTATTGGTTAAAATGCATATGATCCAAAAGTACATAATCTGATTGCTTTGTTTCAGAAAGGGTATCTAAAACTCCTAGATACAAAGCAATTTTATTGATCATAACTCAAGTACCCCTGGGTGAACAATGCTTGTGTATGATTTTAGCTTGCCTACCAGAAAGAAACTCGGGCTCCTTCATTAAGCAGTTATGTCAAGTAATCAGCAGCAGCATAAAACTTGAGGGAGAAAAGATCAGAAGGTAAACAAACACACACACACACAGAGCATCTATGCAATTTATACTTACCTCTTATCGCTCAAATAATAACCTGTTCTATCACCAGGTGAAACAAAAGGAACCCCATTCTTTTCCATTACTCTGTCAACTAAGCCATGAATTATCTGCATATCATTGAAATAAAATTCAAAGTATGGCAGTCCAATTTATTTTCTTATCTTGGAAGGAATTCATTGTAATAGTGAGGAGCACCAGTATTTATTATCAATTATAAGCTTTCTAAGTGGTAGAGCAAGTGAGCACTAAAAGCTCAAAGGCAAAATAAAAAATAAATTTTTTTTAAAAAAGTATAGCACTCTTGTGTGGTGATTCCTTCATGTTTTTACTTTTTTTAATCTCAATTAGGTCAGGTAGAGACAGCGATACATAAAATTAATGCATAATAACTCGTATTCAAAGAAAAAAATAATAAATGAAGTTGCAAGACATCAATGCTTATTATACCTCAAATCCTGCATTAGAACCACAGTAAAACGCAGCAAGTTGATGTTGATTTCTGGCACCAACATCTTTTGCGTCATCCAAAACCACAATATCACCAACTTCAAAAAGCTGAAGAAAATATAACAAAAACAAAAGGATGAATTACAAAAACTGATGATGCATTTGGCAGAGAACTTGGAAGGTAACATTGAAACCTTTAATGAAAAAAGGTGGTAGAAAAAACTCCAATTATGCATGCATAGGTCATAAATTAAGTTAATGTTCTTATAGAGAACTCAATAATTTTGACAAAATAAACAACAAAGTTAGTTGATTTGGCTAAAAAATCCAACTGGCTAACAGATATGGATATGATCTTAAATGATACCTTTATGGGCTTTGGATGGTCCTTATTGTGAGCCACATTTTTCAAAATGCCTGGCAAAAGGGGCGACATAGAGAGAGCAAAAGGAATTATTGTCCAACCAAGTATATAACTCGTGACACGTACAGAGTTACAAGCGAAAAGTTTCGGAGGCTCGTCATTTTGCACTTTATTAATGGTACAAGAAAGAGAGAGATGCAAGTGAACTTGATGATGTAGGCTTTCGGACCAATAATCTATTTTGCACCATCCATGATAAAGCAAATTAAAGCATCCTACAGAGAAAGCACTGTGATGTCACAGTGCATAAACAGAGTTTTAAAGATCTTGGAGGACTTTGGCACTTTGCATTTTGCAAGCATGAAAGGATAAGAAGGCAATATACAGAGAAGGCAAAAATCAGGGTGAATAATTAGTATCCTTCTCTCCCTCTATTTCACACGCAAGCAATAAATATACATAGATAGACAAAAATCATTAACATTATACTATGAGGAAACCCAATATGTTATTAGGCTTTTCCATTTTCGGATACCCAGAAGTTGCATTGGAATTAGAGGTGTTACTTGCGAAATGCTTTAAGCTTACTTCAAGTGTTTTTAACCGTAGCTTTAGTTTATCCTGAAGAAAACACTACTTTAGGTATGTAACTGAAAAGATGTGTTAAATGATCATGTAGAAGTGTTAAATACCTTAAGTTGTGCTTCTGCCTTGGCTGTTCACTCTGATATTGCTAGCTTTTCTTTCAACCGTTGTATCTCTGCCTGCACACACAAGCATGTGTATTTGATCTTGGTGATCATTGCTTGATATGAATTTAAAATCTTAAAGGTGAGAAGTCTATCCATGTTTCTGCAAAATTAATTGTTACTGCTATGATTCTGCTGACTAAACTCTGCTTTTATATAATTTGATATTAGGGTTATCAGCATCAATGCTATATGACTGATGAACTATTCCCTCCATTCATTTTTATAAGAAAAAATCACCTAACATACAAACCAGGAAAACAGTTAGAATTAGTTAATGTTCAAAACTTGTAACATCCTTCCACTCACGCCCTTATAAGTTAATGTTCAAAACTTAGAGTCATTCAGACCAATGTCGAACACCATACATAATAACAATGTAGTGGAAAGATAACATTACAAAGTTATGAAACACTCACTCTCAGAGCATTTTGTACTTGAGAAGACTCTGGAATCAATATGAAGGCTACTCTATCGACCTTGAGCTGAAAGACCTGCACAAAAGACGCCAGAGTAACACATAGCAACAGGCATTTAAGAATCTGTAAAATTATTGCTAGGTTTCAAAAAAGAAAATCCTCATAACGTCGGAAAACAGAAGCGAGCGTCAACCTTATTCAAGCAACAGGCACGACCTTGGAACCACTTCTCATTTTCGGGTCAATACTTTTAACTTGCTTGAGAAGAGCCTCATAGCGAATCCTGAACGAATCCTTTTGCGAGTGAATCCTGAGCGACATACCTTCAAAACAAAAAAGGGACTGTCAATCCTCTCGCTATCGCTCGTTCCCTTACTCGACTGACAAGGAGAGGTCTGATAGCATGCCTATTGCTTCTTCTACCTTTAGCTGCATCCATCTCACTTCTCTGTGAAGACAATTCCCAATCCAGGTTACCGTTAGGTAAGGCTTATTATGAAGACCCATTCGGAAAAGGCTGATATGGCAAGCGCTACCTCACCTCATCAATAGAGCAACCTTCAAAAAAGTCTCATCCTTTTGGAAGCAGATGGCCTGTTTTTGACTACATGGGTGTCATAGCAGCTGCGCAGTATAACAAATACTACTTCCTACAGGAAGAACTCTTTCCCTAACATGCGTTGAGTCAAGCAAGTGACATGCTTATCTCGGCCTGTTTCCGCTTCTGATTCACTTGCTAATACCGAATCTCTCCTTTCCTAAGGCTTATGAAAGAAGAGTAACTGAACTGACTGAGTGAGCTATAAGTTCTTTAGGATTAGTCATACCGGGCCGAGGTTCCTCAACATCCTTTTGCTAGCGAATCCTGAACGAATCCTTTTGCGAGCGAATCCTAAGTGACATACCTTCAAAAACAAATACAACCATCAATAAACCAAAAATAAATAAATTACCAGGACATGGCGTCGTCCCAGTCGACTTCAGACGAAGCTGAGGACCATCAGACTGTGGCAGCTGCGGAGGCGGCGGCAAGCGAGAGGAGGCACAGGAGGATGATATCGAACAGGGAGTCGGCGAGGGAGTTTGAAGTTTCCTGTATGGACAGTAATTTGATGGAGAGAGAGTCAGGGAGGGAGTCGGGCGGGCTTTTTGAATTTCAAAAGCACTTGTTAACAGAGGGCACAGGTTCCACATTTTCGCGCTGGAGGTTTGATAAAAAAAAAGACGAAGGGATTGAAACGGAGCGCGAGACGGTTTTTTTCATGCGAGCAGCACTTGTGAATAGTGTCTTGGGTGGAGAGAGGGAGATGCACAAAGCCCTAGATGTTTTTTTTGGAAGATGGAATGGTGGAAAGGTTTTGGGCCTGTTTGGTAACCATGGGCTTATTTTCATAAGCACGTTTAACAGTACTTTTCCGCAAAACGAGATAATCTACTCCATATATTTGTTTCGACTTATGTGAATAAGCACTTATAAGTGGCTTATGGCAATTTACCAAACGGGCCATTTATAGGTTATATTGATATTTTTTTTATACAAGGTTATATTGATATTGATTGATGAGAAAAGGATAGATTGACTTTTTTTTGGATAAGGGCTTATGAACAGTGTATTAGGAATAGTATTTTGGTGGAAAGGTTTTATTAGTTTTATTGATGATTAGATACATGCTCCCGTACAACCCACGAGAGATACTTCCAGTTATGTTTATTTGAGAGCATATTATTAAACTATTAATAATTTAATATTTAATATAATAACTTGTATACCAATATTATTAACATCTGTGTACAAGTCAACTTTTGAAAATTTTAAGTCCTCCATAAACTTACAAATCAATTAATGTATATGTATATAAGTCAATGTGGCGTATATTTTAGATCTTCCCGCAAAATTTTTAAGGCCCCCTTCAAATTTATCACTCAACTAATATATCTGAAATTTATAGGTATTTTTCAAGGTACATGAAACTGGATCGGTGACTGAATCGAATAAGGCAGTGGGATAAGGGTCAGTGGGTTAAACCGGAGTCAAATCGAGGGTTAGACTGATGAGAAATAAAGAATTAAAAACATATTGGAAAATATTGGAAAATGGATTGGAGGAGGGAGAGTAATAGAGAGGCCATGCGTTAAATGTATGCCTTCATAACTAACTACTCATGCATTAAATACATGCCTCCATGACTGGCCAATGAGCACACCCT
Organism: Vachellia pachyceras; assembly: GCA_025593235.1. Lineage (NCBI taxonomy): Eukaryota > Viridiplantae > Streptophyta > Magnoliopsida > Fabales > Fabaceae > Vachellia > Vachellia pachyceras. The sequence goes on along the minus strand of JANTPZ010083412.1, from coordinate 884 downwards.
ACTATTAGAAAAATCAGATTTAGGGACGGAAAAAACAGATTTAGCGACGGAAAATGTCCGTCGCTAATAAGAGGGTCGCTAAATTTAGCGACGAAAATATCGACGGAATTAGCGACAGAAAAGTATTCCGTCGCTAAATTAACGAGGGAATTAGCGACGGAACTAATGCCCTCGCTAATTTAGCGACGGAAACATATTTCATCGCTAATTAGCGAGGGAATTAACGACGAAAGTTTTCCCTCTCTAATTAACGACGGATTTAGCGACGGAAATTTTCCCTCTCTAAATCCGTCGGTAAATTTGACAATTCCATCATTAAATAGGTTATATTCTGTCGCTAAATGTGACAATTTCGTCGTTAAATGAGTTATATTACATCGCTAAATTTGACAATTTCCTCGCTAATTAGAATATTATGCTTTACTTTTCAGTTTTTCCATCGCTAATTATAATATTGTACTTTACTTTTTCGTCGCTAAATGCATTATATTCCGTTGCTAAATGGGTAATTATATATATTTAACATATCTATATTTGATAATTGCATCGCTAAATTCATTGCTGATTTTAAATATGAATCAACTACGCATTAACAAAATATATTAAGAAACATGTTTAATATATGGGAGACAGGTTTAACAAAATATAAATTTGACTGCTTCTATAAGCCAAATTGCGAAGACAGGTTTAATATTTTATTCAGCAAAGCAAAATATATAGGAGATAAGAGACACAAGACATTTAGATCATAGGACATTAACATTAGTGCATGTTATAAGATACACTCAACTGGGGCAATGAAAAACCTAAATGTAAATCATAAAGCATCCTAGAAACTATAAGCAACAGGAAGTATTCGTGTCCCCAATTTTGCAGAATGGGAA